>SNQJ01S0016821.1:96014-127040 GCA_010110895.2 Picea sitchensis | reverse complement strand
GTTTAAACAAGTGCTCCATTGTTGTGATCTACCATTCTTTCAAAGCATTACAACTTTTTTTGTGGGAACAAATTTGATTTCTTTCCTTCATATGAGTGTGAGTAACATTCATTTTTTTGGTAAGGGAATGAATAAACCACAAGGCTACAAGTTCCTCATCCAAAAAGCTACAAACATAGTTGTTGAAAGGGTGTGAATGCCTTTAACCTCATGTTGTGATTATCCCTTCACATTAATAGGTTAAATTTGATATTCAATGTAATTATTGTAACCGGTCTATATTAATATCAATTAATGGTTGTGAGTGCATTAAAGTGGATAAGTAAAGGGTTGGCCCACTTCAAAAGGATAGTGATAGATTAAAAAAAAACATCTCCCATATTGTCCCCCTCGGAGGCACCTACCAAATTGTTTTTGACCTCTAGTTTAGAGCACCAATATCTCAATTAAAACCATTCATTCAAGGGAATGTATTTTATCTTCCCCTTCATCCCAAGGTGCCTTGGGTTTCCCTTTTGGTCCACTAAGAAAGACCCCTAATAAGTCCCAAAACACCCTCTCATAAGCCCTTCTCACATAAGATACCCTTTGAAGGGTCAATCAAACATGAAAATATTGAGTATGGGTCAATCACAAATCCCAACAGCTATCTTCTCATTTAGAATTTTTTTTTTAAACTTAAAGGAAGCATGGAAATATCAACAATAGTTCGTCGTAAGGCAATGAATTTTTTTTACCAAACATAGCAATATCGATGAAAGTTCATCACACTTTTCCATAGTTTTGCATCCCACATATAGCATTTGCGTCGTAAATTTTGTCTCTGCCAAACGTTTTTGTCACTATTGCGATGCTTTTTTGTCGCAACTTTCCACAGTTTTGTGTCGCACGTATGGCATCTGCGTCGTAATCTGTTGGTAAGTTTTTTACGTTGGCACATTTTTTCGTCCCTATTGCGACGAAGTTTCGTCGCTATTGCCATGCTTTATAAGGTAAATCTGGAGGGATAATTTCATCGTTGTTTCCATGAATAACTGGTTCTTGGATATAGCGATGAAAAACGTTCCACGAAAAATAGTCTTTTCTTTCGTGGAAAGTGCAATAGATATGTGTGGTAATATCAACAAAAAACCGTGGAAAATTTCATCACATGTAGTAGTGGTAAGATTTCCCCCAACCCATCGTTAGTTGATGGAATGGTCAATCCGGTTCCATCCCCGATCAGTTTGGTTGATTATATGGTCAATCTAGTTTCATCCTCGGTTGAACCACTAACCAATGTAGTTGATCCAATTCCATCATTGATCAGCCCCACATTTCATCTGAAAAGTGAAACCCAAGTGACTGATCTAATCCCGTCATTGGTCAATCCCACCCTTCATCTGAAGAGTGCCGACATGGTCAATCCTACTCCTCATCTGACGAGTGCCAAAGTGGTTGCTTCAGTCCCTTCATCGGTCAATCTGGTTGATCGTATCGTTGACCTGGTCATGTCCTTATTTGAACTAGTTGACAAAGTGGTTGATCTGATCCCATCTTCGGTTGATCTCATTCTCCCGTTAGAGAGTGCAACCCAAGAGGTCAATCCATTTCCACCTGTCGATCCCATTCTCCCCTTGGAGAATGAAAGACAAGTGTTCTATTTGATGTCGTTATCACTCGATCCTACTATCCCACTAGAGAGTAAACCCTATTATGCCCATGTTTTTCTCATTGATATAGAATCTATCGTGATGGGGGGAATTCCTCCTTTCTCTATGAAACACCCTCCATGTAATGAGACCATCCTTTTTTATTGGGGTGTGCTAACTGGACCTCATATTCCCTCTCACATTCCTTTCAAGATTACAATATAGGTTTGTGGTCGGGACATTCCTCCTGCGCTAATAGATGACGGTTCGTTCGTTAGTATTTTTTCCTTTATTTCTTGGCAAGCTTTGTGATACCCTCATCTTGTGTCGATTACCCAGACTCTATTCATTTTTAATATAAGAACCAGTCACCCTTTAGGATTCCTTCCTCAGTTTTTTGTAACTTTGGGAGGGGAAATTGTCTTTATTGATGTTATGGTAGTCCAAGACCCCTTGGATTTTGATTTACTCCTAGGGAGATATTATGTCTATGCCATGAAAGATATTGTTTCCACTCTTTTTTGTGTGATATATTTCCCACACGATGGAATAATGGTTACTATTGATCAAATTTTGTTTGTTGGCCCCGACTTGACCATCAACCCAATGACCTCCCTAAACAGGTCTTATATGTAGTTGGTATTACCCCTGCCATAGGTCAATTATGTGGCATTGTCTCCCATGACTTCAATTTTCGATGACTTAGATCTGGTAGTTGACATGGTGATCTCTTCAGTAGGTCTTTTGGAGCCTGATATCCTTACCCCTATCACTGACCTCGACATGTGTTCCTTCCAGAGTGTTTTCCTTCCATCCAGTGAATATCTCTTGGAATCCATGACTGATTTTTGTCCCTTGACATGGTTTCCTTCCATAGCATTATCCTCTTGGAAGCCATGATCAAGACGAGGTTACGATAATAGTTTTCACTTCTCTGTGGCAAGCTCGTTAAAAAATGAAACAAAATCCATGAGCATAGTCTTCCTCTCTATAGCTAGATCGTTAAAAAATGAAACAAAAATCGAGGGACTAAACCCGGAGCCTTGAGCATAGTTATTTTCCTGTGAAAATCTCATTAAAAAATGAAACAGTCACCTCTCATGTCGAGTTGAGTCTTTCATTAAGTCTCATATTTGAACCTTCATTTCATCCACCTATATCCTTTTTCTCCGTCTAGTACGGAAATTGGTGACAACCTCAAAGTTGGTGAATGAATTGAAGCTTGGGGGGCATGTCTCCAGCCTTTGATTGTCATTCTAGAGTTATGTTGCTAGATTTTCAAGATGGGGGCAGAGTACCAACCATCCATGGGTATCCCAAACTTTGGAAATTACGTTGGGAATTTACAAGCATTGTTTAATTTTGTTTCAAGCTTGTGTAAAAATGAAACCAATATCGAGCTTAGTCTTTGTTCTTTCTCGTGCTCGCAAAAACATGAGAATGTAACCGAGAAAATTTTTATATATTTTTCGAACTCGCATGGATACATGAAAAGGGAACCCCATGGAGTCGTCTTTAAGCTCTTTTCATACTCTATAAACATGAAAATATTGTCGAGTGATATTTCTTCTTTTCCCACTCGTTAAAAGGTTTGAAAGGGTGTCTTTCGACTGATAATTTATTTGTTTGCGGGCCTTACGAGACTAAAATTATGAAAAAGGACAACACCGGAATCATCGTTAAGTTCTTTTTAGACTCTCTAAACATGAAAAATCATTGAGTTTACCTTCTCTAGACTCGTTAAAAATATACATTGAAGGGCCCATACGGGACCAAACCCTTACTTCTTCCAGTTTGTTAAAAAAAGGAAGAGGGACTTACCGAAGGTGAGTTATATAGAGCATGTGTTATCCTCCTCGAGCTCGTTAAATAAAAATGAGGTACTCGTATATTTGGATGAGGGGGAAATTTAAAGGAAGCAAGCCAAGAAGTTTTTGAAAAAATCACCAGTCACTCTTACAGTCGCCCTTGAACACGACACTTTGTCTTTGGATACATTTTAATCCGCTGAAACTCTGCACTAAACCAATCCTCTAAGTTTCTTTACTCCTTTGGGTCACCCAACGAAAGTCACAGTGTCCATTGCATCATCATGTTTTGGTCCATGTTATGTTTCTGCTGTTGTGCCTCAGTGTTCAAGGGAAGTATCTTCCTCGAGAGTCAACCATCACAAATATCTTGTTTCAATGCCCATTTTTGGGCTCTAAATATGTCCTAAAAACAACCTCTATGCATCAGCCAAAGGTAGGCGCTGGCATAAGCATTTTACTTGTTGCCTATGTAGGTTCTTACCTTTCATTTTCAATACCCAACCTCTAGAGATGCAACACCTATAAAGGAACAACAATCATAAAAAGAACGATAGTTGCTTCGTTCAAATGAACAACAACAATACTCAAAGGAATAGCAGTCGTGTGAAAGGAACAACATTCACACGGAAGGAATGACAACTATTCATTTCAAATGAACAACAACTACACTCAAAGGAACAATAGTCGCTTGAAAGGAACGTCAGTTGTTCCTTTCAAATGAACAACAACTACACTCAAAGGAACATCAGTTGCGTGAAAGGAACAACAGTCGTGTGAAAGGAACGACAGTTGTTCCTTTGAAATGAACAACAACTACACTCAAAGGAACAACAGTCGTGCAAAAGAAACAATAGTCGCACGAAAGGAACAACAATTGTTCCTTTCAAATGAACAACAACTACACTCAAAGGAACAACAGTCGCGTGAAAGGAACAACATTTGCTACATTTGGCTGAACTAATGTTGAATTAATTGCATCGTAGTATTTTCCCAACTATTCAATTGTCAACCCGAGGAAGTCTTTTATTTCAAATTTATCGTGCACAATATATGCAAACAACAAATTCCAACTAACACTATTATCTATTTAATAAAATAAAACACATAACTCAAAATCAATCAAATTCGCTCTTTCTTGAAAATACACTCAGCTGAAATAAAACCAATACCACACTCTTACATAAGTTAAAGGAGTATTAACAAAATGAAGTAACAACAACATGAATTGAATCTTACTATAAGAGAAATCTAATAAACAACACACAATTGTAAGCAGTGATCAACTAATCATAAACCAAGATAAATTAAGACAATGAAAAGAAAAATACAAGTAAATGAATAAGACCAACACATACCAGATTGAGGGGGCCCTGCCTCACCTAGCATGCATGGCCAAAAGACTTACAAGATTAAGAGAAAGTTGCACATAATTGCAGATCCATCAGCTCCTTTGTATTATTGAAGAAAACTCAGAAATTACATAAGTTCAGCTCTTTCTTACAAATAAATTCTATATAATTTAATGAATGCCCCTCTCCTGATTGAAGAGGTCTTATTTATACAAATCAAATCCCCAAATCCTTGGGTTGCTCAAACAAATTGCTAAGTTTAGAGAATCAGCTACAACTATAAATCTGGAAAATACCCTTTTAAAGAACCAGTGATTTGTCTCAAACCATAGCTCCAATTGGAAAACAACCCATGTGGAAGTCAATTGGGCCAATTCTAAACAAAACCCATGTCTCGAATTTTCGATATTCATCCTCATCTACTCACAATATTCCACGCAAATTCGTCTCTCCTTATTTGCCACATTTTTCACTAAAAATGGTTAACCACGAGTTGGAACTCACATGTGTCATTTGGAGGTTGGAACCTTGAATTCTGCAACTATTTCTATATAAAATCACTCTTCAAACCATCATCATAAAAATCATGCATAGTAGTTTTTAATTCATTAAAAATGAAGGAAGAATAATCATTATTAACCACTAAAGCATAACATGAATAATATGTCATTTTATGAGTAGTTGTAGAAAATGTATGGCAAATGGAATGATAAATGAACAATAATAGGATGAAGAAGGGATGGAATGGATGTCTATAGATGATGAAAATATGGACAAATATGTGACCCAACACCTATGTCAGTCCATGTTCATTTGATCCACCAATTTACATCTCTATGTTAGTTTTGTGTTGTTGATGGGCGATACATCAAGGCCCTCTTTTGATGAGTCTGTTTCATGTCGACTTCAACGCATTATCCAAGAATTAGACTTAGAAACTAGTTAGTACTTTGGGACTTGCATGCCTCAAAGGAAGACCTCCTCGCTTCATACTATAGGTTTACATCATTGACCTATGATCATATCATTCCATGAATTTTTGACTTCAGATCATCTATTCACATTCGCTGGAATGTACTAGGGTACCTTGGGAATCATTGACATCAATGGTGATTTCCCTTTCACTTGTTAACGATTTACCTCATTGACCGGTAATCAAGTGGTTTCTGCCATGTTGGACATCAGGACATCTATTCACATGGCTAGACTTGTACTGCATCGAGATTCGTAAGAATACCCTGGGTTGAGTGATCACTCTGATATATACTTTTCCCAGGTTGAGACGGAGTTTCTATTGAATATTGACTCATATATTGTCACATACATCCACTTTTTATTGGTTCGTGGCTATGTCTTGTTGTCTCCTAGATCCACTATGTATTTTTCATGGATACGATTAGTTCATATCATGGAAGTATAGATCCACATTGTATTTTGGGTGGCTATACCTTTTTGTTAATACAATTATGGATCCGCAGTGTATTTTATGGCGGCCATACTTTTCAAGTCTTTATCACGCAAGCATAGGTATGCCTGCCTTGGGTTTGAAACATATCATAATATTTGTTTGATGGTTGTCTGTAGCTTCTACCAGGTTCTCTGAGTCCATACCCTTGATTGAAAAAGTCTATAAATTACTTTAGTCATCACGTCTTCTAACTTCTCACTTTGGGGGGGAATTTGTTACACATCCAAATTACTCATTTCAATGATGACTTATTGTCGTCATTACAAGCATTACAAGTGTCACATTTTATCCATAAGTGTCTCAAGTTTCACCGACATCATACAGTCATCTTGCCTATGTCGTGTCTCGAATGACATCACAAGGACACTTCAAAGACACCCTAAAATACTGGTTTAATAAGGAGAAATCACATGACAAAGAGTACAAATCTTTTAGCATGGAAAAGACCACTCAAAAGTCATTTTTGAAGGCCAATGCTCCCCTAACCATTGTAAGGGCATTCCAACGGTCCCTGCCCTCCTTTGGGGGAGTGTTGCAACACTCTGTGTCCCATTTTGAGGGAGTGTTGGGATGTTTGAGTAAATATTGGGTTGTTGAGGAAAATTAGGGAAAAATCCCCCTCATCTCTGGAGTTAGTTGGCTTCGAATCTGAGGTCAACGCTGGATCTTAGGTAGGATCCACAACCGATGGAGAAACATCCTCAACCTATCCCAAGAATCTCTAAGGTGGTTAGGCCTCTCCAAGATTATATAAGGAGGCCTCCTCATGGTGAAAGGATATAAAGAAATTGAGAAATACCTAACTTATGATCTCATAAGGAAGGAGGAGGACATTAAAGGCATCAAACTTATGATCTCATAAGGGAGATAATCAGTGAAGCATAGTCATTTTTTTTGTGGATCATTTAAGCAAAGGGTTGGACAAGGAGAGGTTGGTGAGGCTGTTGCATCTGCATCAAAGTTCTATAAGTATCTCTATTGAGTTCTCATTAATACATGTGCTTGGCCTATTTCCTTCAAGATTTTGTATTCTTACATGAACTTGTCTTTAATGGATAGCTCTAGTTTCAAAATAATCATAGTAGAATAGGAAGCATGCTTTGTCTTTGATTAGATTGCAGTACCTGGTGAAGATCTTCTGGATCAGAGCTCAACTTGGAACTAGGTGAGGAAAAACATCGTAAAAAGGTACATCTTCTTCCTCTTATCTATAGATTAGTTTATCTAGGTTTAAAGGGGTGTCAGTGAACAAAGTTAGCACCTTTTTTTCTTGGTTATAGGGGTCTAGATCCAAGAGGACGTTCACCTATCCGCATGGGTATTTTCCTGTAACAAAGGTAACCTACAAACCAACTTTAGATATGGGTACTAGCCTGCACTTGGTGTTTCTTTGGCAATCAATGGCTAGGTTTAGTTTGTTTTGGGGGGTTTTTATAAATTTTCTAGAAAGGAAGGGGGAGGACACTCAAGGATATGGAGTCGAATTTCTAAAAAGGAATAGGAATAGTAACTGGTCAGTAGAACTCTCCAGAGGATAAAGGATAAATGAGGCGATGAATCTCAGTTATAATTTGTAATTTGTAGAGTGTAATAAGAAAGGATAAAAAAAGTAACTGCATCAGAGCATTAGTGAAATGAATTCTGAATTAGATATGAAGAAAATTACATAATTTAAATTGCTTAATCCAAGAGCATCATAAGATCAATTCTGGGTCTTTAAACTATCTAATTTAAACAGAAGACAATGCTAATGGAATCAGAAACACAAGAAATACATACAAAGAGAGAAGACAAAACTCATATCACCAACATTAGAATATTTTCATGGAGGCTTCAAAGACTTTTGCTTATGTATTCTATTGGTGGTGATATGAGTTTTGTCTTCTCTCTTTTTATGTATTTCCTTTGTTTCTGATTCCATTAGCGTTGTCTTATGTTTAAATTGGATAGTTTAAAGGCCCATAATTCATCTTTTGATTCTCTTGGATTAATCAATTTACATTGTGTAAGTTTCTTCATAACTAATTCATAATTCATTTCACTAATGCTCTGATGCAGTTACTTGTTTTCTGCTTTCTTCTTACACTCTGCAAATTACAAATTATAACTCATATCCATTGCCTCATTTATCCTTTATCCTCTGGAGAGTTCTACTCACCAGTCAATGTTCCTATTCTTTTTAGAAATTCAATTCCATAGCCCTGAGTGTCCTCCCGCTTCCTTGCTAGCATATTTATAAAAACCCTCTAAAAAAAAACTAAACCTATCCAAAGAAACACCAAGTGACATGAGAGATCCCTCTCTGAGCTAACAAGGCTTGTACTGAGCTCTAAATTTGTTTTTTAGGTTACCTCTGTCGTTTGTTTCATCCTCCAAACAAATTTACAGAGTGCTAACATTCTGGCACTGTTGCCGGGGAGAGAAGGTGAAATATTCCCTGGGAGAAATGAAAAATTTCAAATATGAGTACTAATGGTGAAAAGTATTTAGACATAGAAAGGTTGTACATCATTCCCCTTGCAACTCCATTTTCAAGAATCTAGAATTCAAAACTTTCATGGAGAATCCACTGTCCAAAGACTTAGTAGCCTAAAAAATTTATTGGCAACTCCAATCAAACTTCAAATTTGATTCAAAGACTCCACTGGAGGATGAGACCCATTGACAGAGCTATGAAAGGACATCATGGAAGAAAACAAGTACCTAAAGTTGAGTTTTTTCCAAGACATAATATGCTTTGTTACTAAGTACCGTTTGTCCTTTCTTGAACATGCTAAACAATTTTTTCTTTACCTACTACATTCAAATGATGATCATGAGAATCTTGCAATTGTATATCCTCCTCCTAAATTTGCGCATATATCTCCTCAGTTTATCACTGATTTTGATCAAAATCTTCCATCTAAGCCATGTGATGACCATAGCCAAGTTGATGAGCCTCATGAAACCAAGGCTGACGTATCACCTCTTGTACTTGATCCAACACCCTCCAAGATTCA
The DNA here is from genome assembly GCA_010110895.2 of Picea sitchensis. Taxonomy (NCBI): domain Eukaryota; kingdom Viridiplantae; phylum Streptophyta; class Pinopsida; order Pinales; family Pinaceae; genus Picea; species Picea sitchensis. The sequence continues at coordinate 117,782 of SNQJ01S0016821.1, read as the reverse complement.
TCATAGATACATTCCTTTAAAACTACCTCACATCCTTCATGATTTTCCTCCAAAGAACTATAAGTACCCACCTATGTTTGATGGAGAACCTAATTCCATCACAGCTGAAAAACACATCCAAGATTTTGAACATTTTATAGATTTGTTTGAGATTGATCATGATGATGTTTTTATGAGGTCCTTCTCTCAATCATTGAAAGGGGATACCAAAGACTGGTTTAAACATTTGCGTCCAAATACAATTAGCTCATGGGAGGAATTGAAGAATGCCTTTTTGAAGTTTTGGGGCAAGAAGAAATCTTTGGATCTACAACTTACAGAGTTCTACACCTTGAAAAGGCATAGAAATGAAACTATTTCTACATTCAATAGAAGGTTTTCCAGTATTTATTAAAATTTTCCCAAAGAAATTCAACCAATTGAAGTTGCTTCCATGCCCCATTATACAACAACTCTTCATCCAGATTTATCTTTCCTCCTGATGGAAATAAGACCTAAGTCATTACAACAAATGTTTAATGATGCTCTGGATATTCAACACAATATCCAAGCATGTAAAGAGATTCAAAATGAGGAGTTCGATGTTAAATAACATGACAGTGAATATGAACATAAAACAGGTGATTTGAATCTTGAGAAGAGGTTAATAATATCTTAGGCCCTCTTGAAGTTTTAAATGCTAATGATTTTTCAAAGGATTATATTCCACTTATTGAAAGAGAAGGTGCTAATTTAGCTTCTTATCCATCTGATGATAAGCATGGTGATGATTGGTTTATGTATTCATTTGTAGACAGTTAAGAATATGAATTTGAAAATCAGCTTGTTGAAGAGCAGGTGGATGTTTATTTTCCTATATATGATGAATATGATGTTGACTTCCTAGAACAACCCGCTACATGTTCTCTATCAGAAAATGTTCCTTCTCAGTAGTGTAATGAGAGTAATCAACCTACATATCATAGTTCCAAAGAAGAAAGTACTGAATCAGTTGAAGGAAATTCTTTACCTTTATGTTTTTTTTTTCATTTAAATTGTTGAAAGAAAATTATAAGATCATCATTGAAGCAAAGGAATGTGTGTTGATGCCAAATCACACTGATTCTCTGGAACAATTTGACAAGAAATTGCAGGAATATTCTCATGTGTTTGATGACCCCGTTACTTGTTATGTAGAAGGTATTATTAGTTCAAAATTGCATCCCTTGGTCGAAGATGAATCCGAAAATGAGTGTGTTCAGCAATCCAAAGAAATTGAAAAATGTGCATATGACAACAGTGAAGAAAATGAAGAAGGTTTTGAATCAGGTGAAAGAACCTTGCCATTGTATTTTGCTTCTTTTAAATTGTTGAACCAAAATGTTTATAATGTTTCAAATAAAAAATCCTCCAGACATGATGTTGAATATGAAGAAAGCAATGGACTTGAAAATGAAAACTATCTTCCATTATGTTTTTCTTCCTTTGAATTGTTCAAAGTAAATAATGAGATAACAGAGGAAGTAGGGAATTTTGACTGCATTCACAGTGACACTGTTTTAAATGAGCATTTTTTTATCAGTGAGGAAGACCAACAACCTTCTCATGCATTTAATGACTGTGTTGTTGATTACATGGAACATTATTTCAGTTTCGATTTGCAGCCTATGCTCAACTACCAGCTTGGAAATAAGGATGATGGTCAATCAACGTAAGTGTTAAATATGGATTTCTTTCCACCAGGGGTTTCATTTCAACTAACACTATCTTCTGATTCAGAATATTTTTATTTCCAGTAGTCTCAAAAGATTTTTTAGCCTCTTGGTGACAATCAACAGGTTAAATCACATGAAAACAAGAATGCAGTGGAAGGGGTGAAACATAATTGTTGTTTTTTACATGTTTTATAGGATCCATTGCAGTTTTGTTGGAGGTAGTAAATAATCCCAATGTTTTTAAATTTTTGAGATTTAAATTTATAGGTAAATTCTTGAATGAATTATCAATTAACAGGCTTTGGAGAAAGCATGTGCAAAGAAAACAAAAAATGGATAAAATTCTTACATGGTTGCATTGGCATTATGATTTCTCTTGATTGGCAGTTCATTTCAGTAGTTAGGGTAGGTAGCTGCGAATAAGATTGTTGGTCAAGCATTTTTCAATTTGGATTTTCAGTAGTGTGTATAGTCAAATTTTAGTGGTGTATTCAACGTTCAGTCTCCAGTTGAGAGAAGTGTGCAGGATTTGGTTTTCATCGGAAAATGGTGATAGGTCGGAGCAGGGTACACACACTTGTTTTGTGAGCATTCCAATGGATCATGCATTGGGTCTACGAGTTATTTACTACCTCATTGGGAGGATAACATCCCCATTGGAGCCAATGTTATCGCATGCTAATTTGCATTAATTTTTCCAAAGCTTATTGTCCTTGTGCTATATTTCCACTCAAATTTTAAAAACATTTCACCACTTGCATCAAGATCCCAGCACCTAAATCCTTCACTCGATTGATCGTCCAAAATAGTCATGTCGTCCATGAGTAAAAAATTGGCAAATATCCCAAACCTATATCTAGCCTTAATGCTTATCTAAATCCCTTGGTTCCATCACTTCATTCATTTTTACCCTTATTATCATATTCCTGTTGAAAATAAAAAATATTCATTTTATTAAGCTTAAGAACCCTTATCCTATCCACAATGTCATGCGATAAGCCTCATATGCCCAAAGTCCTTAGAAAATGGAAAAAAGGTTTATTATTATTAATATAAATATTTTTATATTAAAATATTTATATTAATATTCAATCCAATATTTAATTCATGACCTCAAGTCAAATCATGGGAACAAATCTCAATTTTTAACATTGAATGTAAACATAGGTTAATTTTGGAAAGCGGGCCAAAATTTAACACGTGGTTTTTGGTCGGGGAGAGTGTTCTTACGCGATGCATTTCGGGGGTAAAAGTGGTGTGGGTTGAAACCACTCCTCGTAATCCTGAAATACTATGGAAAACATTTAGTATATGATTTGGTTTCATAAATTTTCCACATATGATGATAGTTTTCCAGGAATGCATTTCAAAACAAATCATGGAGTTTCCAATGCCATAAAAAAATTTCTTCCTCCTGGTGGAAAAAGTTCACAGAGGTGAAAATTAAATTTTACGGTAGCGAAATAAAGGTTTTTGAATGGTAAAATGTACCTGGACTAAATATTTGGATAATTGTTTATCCAAAGTTTTTACAAAAGTAAAAGAAGAGGATTAAAAATATTTTACCAAAGATGGTAACCAAGACATGGTTTTCAAAACCATGGAAAACAAACCAGTAAATAGTTTTCATAGTGAAAGGGTAAATATTTATTCAGCAAAACAAGACATGGTTTTCAAAACCACGGGAAGTAAGAAATAAATGGTTTTTCAAAACCACGAGCATGAATTAAAATATGGAAATTTAATTCTACAGGATAAAAAATATTTGGGAATTATTTTTATTCAAATATATTATTCCCATATATTTAAGAAAAATATGGATAAATGAAATTAGATTTGAAAGAGTAAAAGTGACATTTCAAAGATAATGTAGCAGAGGAAGGAGGTGAAGCATCAGAGGAATCGACAGTTGGATAATAAACATTTTTCTGTTAATCATTGTAATCGGTTCCCATGCCGAAACTATCATTTGTAATCATTATAATCATTTTTAGAAGTTGAAACGTTTCAGTTTATCTATTGTAATCAGTTTCTAACTAAACGAACTCGAATTGTCTAAGTATTAAAAGTTCCAAATGTATTAATGTTGGCATAAGTGAAAGGGCACATTTGAATTTCTTGAAATTGAATGTAATTTTCTAAAGCTGAATATAAGACATATGCAAAAGTCTTTGAAGTCTCTATGGAAAGATTCTAATGGTGGTGATATTAGGTTTGTCTTCTCTCTTTTTATGTATTTCTTGTGTCTATAATTCCATGAGCATTGTATTCTATTTAAATTGGATAGTTTAAAGGCCCTAAATTCATCTTATGATGCTCTTGGATTAAGTAATTTAAATCATGTTAATTTTCTTTCTAACTAATTTTGAATTCATTTCTTTAATGATCTGATGTAGTTACTTTTTTTCCCCTTTCTTATTACACTCTGTAAATAACAAGTTATAACTCATATTCATCACCTCATTTATCCTTTATCCTATGGATATTTCTATAAACCAGTCAATGTTTCTATTCATTTTCAGAAATTCGAGTCCATAGCCCTGAGTGCTTCCTCCCCTTTCTTGCCAAGAGAATTACAAACCCCCCCCAAAACAAACAAAATATAGTCATTGATTGTCAAAAAAATACCAAGTGATAGGAGAGATCCCTCTCTGAGATGAACATGCTAGTACCCATCTCTAAAGTTGGTTTTTAGGTTACCTTTGTCGTTTGTTTTATCAGCTGAACAAATTTATAAAGTGCTAGCATACAAATATCTTTAGTTGATTTTGAGACTGGATTCCACTACATATTGTTCGTGACTATGACAGCCTATGGCATATGTCTTCTTTGTAGCTCCTATTCATGGCCATGAACAAATTTTGATATATTTCCACATGGATTTGAAATGTAATTCATATTGGAAGCCATGTGTACAAAATCATTATGGATTGTAATATTCTTATTGAGTATTAGCTGTAATTTCATTCCAATATCATGCTTTCATTGTTGAGCATATTTTCGGTTCCCTCTTTCTCGTTATAAGCCTATTACATTCACAATTTGCACCACTAGCCAAGAAATTCCTTATATATATCCTTTGCAGCTTAACAACCTGTACCCTTAGAGGAAACATCCCCTCTAGTGTCCATGCCCCACATGCACTTCCTTGCATTGAGCATAGGTATGTTTCATTGTTTGGAACTAGTTTCTTACTCAAAACACTTGTTTCCTCTCCTGTATCATAACATTTCCTTTCCTATTAAAAACAAAAAAAAATATGGGCAGGGAAAGAATATTATCTCATGTCGACAACAGTCATGTATCCTTTGAACAAAGAATGAATGCTTGAGTCCATTTTCATCCAAATATTGGGTTTAGCATGACCTTAGGAAGATGAGCTCATTACTTAGATTTTAGTCCTCTGACTGGTTACTCTTCCAGTCCCTATGGAGAGTTTGTTGATGCCTACTGCATCAAAAAAATTGTATCATCAAGAAAGTATGTGGCATGAGTTATCTGTATGTCTCATGATCTTGCTCAAAAAAATTATATAATCTTGTGTCATCCATTTCTTAGAACTATTGACTTTGCATAACGATCATAGACTTGGTGTATCTCAGAGTCACATGAATTGTTTGTCCTACCATGCACCTTCGTCCTACTTTCATTATGGGTAGGTAAACTTGAACCCAGTAGATGACATTTCCTCATTGGTCGCTGACTGGGGGGTTTCTCTTGTGTTCGACGACAAGAAATATATCCACACATTGGAATTCATGCAATTTCTTGGATTCCATTATCCTTATTGATGGTTTCCTTTCCTTTGTCAACAATTTTCCTTATTGGCTGCTATTTGTAGGGTCTCTTTCCTTCACTACTTGAATCTAGTGCATGTGAGGGACACACATGGTAATTGGTTAGTGAACATCCTTTTTGTTTGAGATCCTCCTAATCATCAATATATTTCTTTGTACCTCATGTTGAATGATGAGAGATTCCCTAATTCTCTCCTTTCAGCGGGTCTCCTTCCATCTACTTCATCTCATCTATTCTAGAAATGAGACCTAGAGTACTATGAGTACCTAAGGGATTTCATTCATTAGTGGTTGGTTCTCCTGCCATCGAAAATTGGGAATACATCATTGTCTCCTAATCGATGGATTCCTCAAGTGTTTGACCTCAACACCCTCATTCACGCTTGTAGAATGTACTCAATGCTTTGATACTACTTTCATTATCGGTGGGTTGTCTCATGTTTGTTAATGGTATACTTTAATGACTGGTAATGAAACAAAGTATCATTGTATTCGGCCTCAACTCCTCTATTCACATGATGTAGACTTGCACCTTCGACGGATAGTGTAGAAGACCTCTAGCTTATAGTATCAACATTCCTCATTTGTTTTTGTATTTCATTGGACCAGTACCTATATGAGTTTAACAATCATGGGATATTAGATTGTACTCCATTGTATACATATATATTCAATTGATTTTGAGACTAGATTCCACTGCGTCTTGTTTGTGACTATGAAATCCTATGGCATATGTCCACTTTGTATTTTCTATTCATGGGCATGAAAAACTATTTGATATATTTCCACATGGATCTGTAGTGTAATTCATATTGGAAGCTATGTGTACAAAGTAATTATGGATTGTAATATTCTTATGAGAAATTAGTACTTCCAACTGAGTGTTCATTACTCCACTTCTAGGAATTGTAATGTATTTTGGCCATCCCAAATTGTCCTCTAACCTTACACACTAAGGGGTATATATTACAACAAAATTTACCTCACTGCATGCAATTGGCTTATATGTCCTTCCATTTTCCCTCTATAGACTTGAAGTTCCTTTTTGTTCATTCTAGAGCCAAAAATGCAAAATTTTCCACATATACGCACCTTATCAGTTATACAACAAGTGTATACATAGGTTTCTCCATTATAGACCGCGTACATCGGTTTTGGTGCTCAAAAATTAAAAAGTGTGTCAGGTTTCCATGCCATGTCATGAGATCCATGATCCTTGACCTTCCACATACTAGAAACACTTTGACTCGACCCTTCAGTTCCATTTGAAGGCTATAAATTGATCTATATCCAAGCCTTGAGGAGGACAATTAAACTTTTATAGCAAAGGCACTCTGAATAAATTCCACTTCATATTGAGTCTAGTGTTAATATTATGGTATCTGCGGGAGGTATTTACCTCCATGTGTAAACCTGACGAGAATAGAAGACTCTGGAAAGCAAGAGTAAACCCTAATGAGTTGGCTAATAAACCTAGAAGTCTTGTCAGCTCAAGAATATAATTTATATTAGGTTATTAGCCTCCAAGAGAAGAAGTCGACCATAAATAATAATAATATACTGAATAGACATATACCTAGAAGGAGAAGTCAGCCCCAAAAAATATGGTAGAACCACTATAAATACAGGGCACCAGTTCTCATTTGACACATCTTAGAATTGTAGAGAGAAACTAGTGCGCACTGCAGTTCTCAGTTTGGTGCACACATGTAGAGGAGAGTTGCAGGTACAACTGCTACAACAACTAGTTTCAGAGTTGTCTTGGACTATCTCTTGGCTAGGGTTTGGACTATCTGATTAGCTATTTTTAGTGCGCTATCCTTGAGAGGAAGATGCACTACACCTTGTTTGGCTATCTAGCCTAGGGTTTGCTTCTAGAATAATTCTCAGTTAAGGTTAAGGTGCTCGAAGGGTGGCTTCGGCCTATGGTTGGGTGACGAGGGTATCGTCAATGGTAAAACAAGCACACACTATTCTATATTATAATAGGTTATGGGCCCACACCTCCTTCATTTATTCTAAACACTATAAGGAAACATATCCATTGGGATATTGAGCTCGTTGAGGAATTACCACTAGGGTTACTAGGAGAAGCAGCTTCCAAGACACTGTCGCTAGGGTTACTAGCAGGAGTAGTTGCAGAAACCCTAATCCTCTTGTTGAGGCACCTTAAGTGAATGGATTGACCTAATCTCTAGATAGATCAGTGCACTCTAGCCTAGTGCATCTTCTAATACTCTTAGCAGGCTAAGACCTGGAGATTGAATTTCTGGTAAAATCTAGGGTTTGACCAAGTCAAGCAGCCATGACTAACTCTATGAATTCTGAGAACAAGTTAGATGGAGTCTCTAACATTAGAGTGTGGAATACAAGGATTGACCTCATCCTTGCCAAGAATAAAGTGTTGGATATCGTGAAACCAGAGTTTGAACAAGGAAAAGAGAAGGAACCACAAAATGTTGTAGCTATGGAGAAGTTCAAAGATGTTGACATCAATTCCATGAGTATCATAGTGGATTCTATAAAATACCACTTGATACCCTACATATCCCATCCTGACTCATTGAAGAAGATGTACGATGCCCTAACAAATCTCTTCTCAGTCAGAAACATTGGACAAGTTACGAGTCTGAAGAATGAGCTCCGTGACATGAAGATGAATGAGGATGACAGCATAACATCATACTTTGTAAGGATCTCCCATTTAAGAGATCAAATGCAAGCTATTGAAGAGATCACTTCAAAGAAGGAATTGGTGAACATAGTACTCAATGGTCTTCCCAAGACGTGGGATGCATTTGTCACGAGAATGAACACAAGGAAGGAGTACCCAACATTTGAAGAACTTTGGACTTGTTGTGCTCAAGAAGAATCAAGGATCCATGCAAAAGAGAAACCCCAAAAGAAGTACGACAATCAATCTTTCACATCAAGATTCAAGAACTTCAGGAACAAAAGGAAGTTTGGTTCAAGGAGGAATCCAAATCAAGAGAAAGACATTTCAGAAGTGCAATGCTTCAATTGTTGAAAGTATGGTCACTACAAAAATCATTGTCCCAAGCTAAAGAAAAGGAAGGAGAAACATGAAGCATCAATTGCCGAAGAAATGGAACCTACAAAGAAGACTAAGCAAGATGGAAAAGACTTCTTCTTCTAAAAGGTAACAACACTCTTCTTATTTCTTGTACATATCTTGTTTGCATCGTCTCTGTACATATATTGTATATCCATCTCTTGGAAGATAATGTGTTCCAAGAAGAACTATACCTATGGAAGAACAAACAAGATGAAAATAGATATCATTAGATAATACACATGAAAGAATGAATACAAATCATGTGGAAGCTATTGCAAGATAAGCCGAATCAATCATGAAGAGGCTTAGAAGAAGCCAAGATAGAAAGAAGTCAACAATTGAGAGGAAATTGGAAAAAGACTTATGACGTTTTGTAGAAAACAACAAGACCGAAGCATGGACTCTGTTAGACAAGATAGAAAATTATATATTGCAGAAGACAATAAGGATGCAGATGGAAGCGTGGAATCTATTAGACAAGAGAGAAAATTATATATTGCAGAAGACAATAAGGATGCAGATGGAAGCATGGACTCTATTAGACAGAGGGAGCCGATTATATGCACTTATACATGAAGCAAGGATTAGGAGGAAGCTAATCCTATGATTCATTGAAGATGATGAAATATATATATCCATGGTAGCAGCCATGAAAGACAATACATGTTCAGTTCAACCACAGAAGAATACTTCTTCGAAGAGAAGCCTTAAAGTACTCCTGGTTGTCCATCCAGATCCGTGATCCTATGATGAAAGGAAGAAGTGGAATCTCTAGGGCATGGAATATATAAGAAAATCCATGGATGCAAGAGATAAATAAAAACATGAAGAAGAACATGAAAATTTCAAGAAAGAAAGAAAAGATAGAAAAACCAGTCATAATATTAAGAATCAGAAGATTACCAGCCTAATATGAACTCAATAAAAGAAATCAAGCAGAGGAACTGAAAGTCATGATGAAGAATAGTTTATGAAAGACTTATGAATGAAAGCATTGCAAGATCCAAAACTAGAGGTTCTCCCAGATGGAGGGAGAAGACTATGATGATTACTTGTTTCAGTAAACTAGAATTATCTCTACATAAGTCATTATATCAACCACAACATCCATGAGTCAGAATTCTACATCAGATGAATGCAAAGAATGTTCTCCAGAGAAATTGAATAAAGAAGCGTATGAAGAGCAATCTCAAGACTTTGAGGCATACCAGAAAGAGACTCGTGTACGCAGATAGAAGAAGATAACTTGGTGGAGAACCTCCAGTGCACAACAGAAGTGTGGTGAAGATTTTCTATAACATCAAGATGACTACTTAGTAGATCAGATCTTATGATGACAGAAGAAGTGCCACATGGATATGTTCTAGTTTTCCAACTATGATATACTCTATTGTTCAGATATACATGAAGCCTTCAAAGTGTTCCAGACTAAAGTACATTTGAAATCAAGCATTACATTATCCATGATGAAGTCCAGAAAGGAGAAAATGATTCTCCAATACATATCTCCATAGATGAGTAGATAAGCAGACATTTTGGTAAAACTTCTATCCAAGATGAAAGAGTTTACATACTTAAGCTAGAGCTCATGGAAACAACTTCCTCCTTATTGAAAAAGGAATAAATTACTCTCCAACTTATGAGGGAGCACTAAAAAAATTATTGAAGACATTCATTTTCAATATTGAAAAATAGTCCATCTTGGATAGATGCTTTCCTGTTCGGAAAGTGGATTGAGATTTGTGACAGATAGTCACTTCCCATTGTGGTTAACATGGGAGGTAGTCTGATTGCTGATGTATCATAGAAAATAACTTCCCATTGTGGTTAACATGGGGAGTGGTCTAGGGAAGTGTCTCTTCTTGAGGGTTACTCAAAAAGACTGGCCCGCCTCGCCGGACAACGATTTCTCATTGTGGTTAACATGCAAAATGGTCCATTTTGGAGGTTGATGCAAGACAGCCTTTTCCTCTTGTGGTTAATAGAGGAAATAGTTTGGAAAGTCATTCCTTAGGGTTTATAGATTCTCTCCAGGGTGCACTTTGATTATTGTAGGAGGAATAGCCCAAGGTGGGGAATGGTCCAGGCTTAGCAATCAAGGACAAACATTCCTTAGGGTTTATACATTATCTCCAGGGTTCACTTTCATTAGTGTAGGAGGAATGGCCCAGGGTGGGGAATGGTCCAGGCTCAACACTCCTTAGAGTTATACATTCTCTCCAGGGTGCACTTTGATTAGTGTAGGAAGAATGGCCCAGGGTGAGGAATGGTCTAGTTTTAGAAGACAGGACAATTATTCTTCCTTGCTTGAGANTTCTACTCTAAGGCAAATATTCTTTCAGAGCTCACAGATGTGAGTGAAAGATTGGCCCAGATGATTCATTTTACATCATAACATTGCTTCTGTGCAGGTTGCTATCAGATGTTTTTTATGAAGACTATATGACAGTAGATGAGGACTACTATGGTGGATATGTTCCACTATTCATGACTATACGTTGATGATCAAGTACTTGTGTGTTACTCGATGTGGTAGTGTACCACTGAATTGTAGTTATGTACTACTATGGATAGACACATTTGTGTTCTATTTTTGTTCTAATTTCCTTGAATACTATCAACAGTTCATTGGAGATAATCATCATCCAGGTGAATGATGAACAAAGATTTTCCAAACGGAAAATGGTTCAAAGCATTTACTCTTCTAGATTATAAGAATGGATCTTGTATCACTCTATGGTGTGAGTGACTTATCCAAAATCATGTATAATTACTCAAATGAAGTATGGTTTTGAGATATGATGCAACTGATGGTGATGGTGATGCTCATGATCTAGTCATGAGATAGTCTAAATGACTATGTTGATGCTACTGGGTAAATGGTATGTTTTTGTGCTCAAGGCCATTACCTGTAATACCTCCCTAGCTAGGAGGGAGTGTTAATATTATGGTAGCTACGGGAGGTATTTACCTCCATGTGTAAACCTCGTGAGAATAGAAGACTCTAGAAAGCAAGAGTAAACCCTAATGAGTTGGCTAAGAAACCTAGAAGTCTTGTCGGCTCAAGAAGATAATTTATATTAGGTTATTAGCCTCCAAGAGAAGAAGTCGGCCAAAAATAATAATAATATACTGAACAGAAATATACCCAGAAGGAGAAGTTGGCCCCAACAAATCTGGCAGAACCACTATAAATACAGGGCACCAGTTCTCATTTGACACATCTCAGAATTGTAGAGAGCAATTAGTGCACACTGCAGTTCCCAGTTTGGTGTGCACGTGTGGAGGAGAGATACAGGTGCAACTGTTACAAAAACCAGTTTCAGAGTTGGCTTGGACTATCTCTTGGATAGGGTTTGGACTATCTGGTTAGCTATTTTTGGTGTGCTATCCTTGGAGGAAGATGCACTACACCATGTTTGGCTATCTAGCCTAGGGTTTGCTTCAGGAGTAATTCTCAGTCAAGGTTAAGGTGCTCAGAGGGTGGCTTCGGCATATGGTTGAGTGATGAGGGTATTGTCAATGGTAAAATGAGCACACAATCTTCTATATTCTAACATCTAGATCCCTTTTTCCTTGAAAGTATGAACTCCTTTTGTTCAACCCCCAAGCTCTTCCTTCTTTGTGATGGAGAACCTCATTGAATCCTATATAAGAGTTTTCCTTTGGTGGAGGATTGAATTGGTTGAGGCCCATCTGAAGGACCTTAGTTTCTTGATTCTGATATGTGTTGTTATAGAAGTTTGTCACCTATGTACTTCTACTGATTATTTTAATACAAATACTCTTTTCTCTTCCAATTGATATCTTGCAAATATTTTAATTATTCTTCCATGGGCGTATTTTTCATATATGTTAATGGATTATGATAATATATATGCTAACATTATATATTATCACCATATTCTTTCATATATTGGTTGTTGAGGACAAGTTGCAGGTATAAATCTTTGGGTTGTGTGCTCAATGGTGGTCTTCTTTGAACGTCCAGACGAGGTAGGATCTTAGCCTTGCCTCATTAGCATTTCTTTTATATAGCATAGTTAGGATTATAGTTGATTTTTGCGTGTCATTTTTTCTATGTGGTTTACCCCTATCCATAGAGATATTTTCCTTGTAACACCATTAGGTGTGAAATTGTAAACAAGAGCCATCGATTTTTAGCACGTTGTCAAGTTTCATGATAATCTTTGCATGGGTCTTTCTAGATTGGTTCATGTGTAGAATTCATACCAAATATTTTCTTTTAATCATAAGATTTATTAGCTATGCAAGGAAATTAATATAAGGGCATAAAATTTCTGCAAGTCTTTCTTTTTCATTACTTTATGAAAAGATTTAAAAATGCATAGCAATTCTTGAAATTTATTGGATTTCAGAAAACAAGGGAAGGTAAGTGAAAAGTCCCACATTTTTTTATAGTGAAATGATGGTGGAAGAATAATTTTGAGCTAGCAGAGTTGAACAAATTAGGAGCTATGTCGGAGCTACAATTATAATATGAACCAATTTACTAGCCTTCTAGCAAGGATAATATTTCCACTGGCTAAAGACTAGAACAACCATACATATTACCATAATGTGTAGTAAAGAAGAGGTTTTCTTCAATTTCTAGAAGATCTTGTTGGAAAGACTAGATTCCTAAGAAGAATAATGATTAGGTAATAATTCCATTGATTTTTGGAGAATACTCTTATCAACTAGTTTTCATTGGGTTGAGTTTTGCGTACTTAGAGAGTAGGCTATATAGAAACCAAAAGTCTTGAAAGAAAACCCGAAGGTATAGATGAATTACTGAAAACCATAATAAAGTAACGAACAACCTAATCCATTACATAAATAGAACAATATTTCCATACTTCATGAGGATAAATAATAGTTTATTTTACACTGAGGATTGGATTGAGCACATAAGCTAAAATTTAGAGACCTAGTTGGTATATCAAATAGTAGGTTACATAGAGTTGTCAAGGACAATGTAGAGCCTTGATTTTCTTATCCTAGTTTTTATTTCCATTGCTAGATATTTGGTGTAGGATATGGCAAAGAATAAACCTTGTAGCCATGAGAAGACAAAGATCCTTGAATAGGGCATATAAATAAGGGCTTAATGTCCTTTCTATAGACATAGTCATATATACAAGTTTGAAGAGAGATAAAAAATAGAGTCCTTTGTACAAGTTTGAAGAGAGATCAAAAAATTATTTCCGCGAAGGATATGTCTTGGTGAAGTTAATGGACTATAAGTCCCTTGTTTACAAATCAGATGGTATCAGATAGAGGTTGCATCCTTGACCATGACACATGTGTTATAACTTTGAAGATAACATTGTTGATATATATTGGATCATTATATAATTTGTCATTTATCTTAGTACTTTCTGGGTGGGAAAATTTGGAGTAATTGGCTTGTAGAGCCTATTTTAGTGGTAGGTACCAGTTTGGAAATTTGGGGTCCAAAACATTCCCAAGCCATTTTGAAGTATCAAACAACATTTTTTGGGGTAAAATATTTGTGATCATGGCTCTTATCCCCTCAATTTTGTTTTAGAAATTGATACATTTCCAATGGTGCAAAGGCTACCTCAATTGGAACTCATATGAGGATGTTATTCCTCTCACAAGTTGACCTACCTTATTGAAAACCATGGTATGAGTGGATTCCATGTTATCCACCATTAATCACACAAGTGGGGATAGATACATGTGGAATTTAAACAATATTATATGATTTCCAAACCTTATTACTAATTAGAGGTCAAGGCATGCAAAAACCCTAACCCTAGATGACTATTAGGCTATGTTAAATATTGGGACACTAAGAGGAGAAAGGGTTTCATTATTCATCAGTGTACTTGTTCCATAGTTTATCAGAGAATCCACGAGTTGGAATTCAAAGAATAAAAGAGGAGGAAGTAGAATTTTAATTACCCATTTAGGCCACAGTGTCATAGCCAACTCCATAGTGAGTTCCCCTTTCTTTGTATTTTCATATCATAATTGAAGAAAATAGAACGTATCATAGGAATCACCTTCTAGGTAGGTTTTATCCCCATTATGAGTTTCTCAGGATACATATAACACTCATTTTTGTGAATGGTGTGTACATTTTCTTGTTCTTTAATTTGTGTATTTCAATTACTTTCATAAATCTGAGAAATAAGATAGTCATAATTAATCCAAAATCTAAGGAAGTAAATTGCATATTCTAATATTTAAAAATATTATAATATTTGTTGCGACAAACTATTCCAATGGAATATCCATGATAGTTCACATATCATATTGGTATTAGAGTAGGTTTCTTTTGGGTATCCTTGGAAAGTTGCATGATCCAAGAATTGGTTGAAGAGGGAAGTCACAAAACCATAGCTATGGTGGATGAGTCTAATCATAAAAACCCTCAAGATGCATTAGAAGAGACATTTATGAGGATAGAAGATAAATTTGTTGATATCTCTCACAACATGTCCCTCCTATGGTGGTTCTAACTATGCAGTAATATTTTAAAACCCTCATCAAGTACCAGTTCTTCCCTATTGGGTATGTATAGGACCAATGGATATGTTGTCATCACTTTTGGTAGAGGCAAGGGTAGAGTGTGCTAGATTACACCATTGTATTCAAGGAAGATGGAAATCATGTTGGGTACCTCTCCCAAGAACCCATATGTAGTCCTCAAGTATCTAGGGGGTCTATACAATCATTTGCGAAAGAAAGTGATTCTCTTTAAACCAATGAATGTTGATGAGGCCTATGTGAATGAAAATTACTTGGAGATCATAGGCCATACAAAAGGGAATCCAAGTGGTTCGAAATAGAAATAACACCAATATTCTTCCAAAGAGGGGAAGAACGAGTGGAAAGGAAAACATAAGAAAATGAGATCCATTGCACATCAGTGCAAGGATCCAAACAAATATTGAAACCATTACAATATTGATGGTCACATTGAAAATAAGTGTTGGAAGCTATATCTAGAGTTGAATCCAAAGAACCATAAGAATGATGCCAAGAATAAGACCATGCTAGGAATGAATTCAGGCAACAAGGTAGAGAAAATATTAGATGTGGATGACAATATGTTTTTCATTTCAATGAAAAATGAGGTGAATCTAAGTATCCTTCATCAAAAGGAAGAGAAGGATATGAAAAAACACTTCTATATCAGGATCCAAGTCAAAAATACCAAAGTAGATTCTCTATTCAATTTTGGATCACATGCCAACCTAATAAAAAATAATCTTGTTAGTAATATTGGGTTTGATATTCATGATCATCTAAGCCCATATCCATTGGGATGGGTGAATAAGGATGGAAATACCATAGTCATAATATAGTGTAATACCAAATTTTCTATAAGTGCAACTTTCATTGATGAAGTGGAGTTAGATGTGGTATCCCTTGATGTGTGTGGTGTAGTGTTTGGAACCCCTTCATGTATTTGAGGGATGATATATTCATGTGGAGAGAAAACCGATATTTCCTAATAAAGGATGGGGAATTTTAAATCATCAATGCACACAAAGGACAGCCAAAGATCTATCTAGTAAGTTATAAATAAGAAAACAAAGTTGAATAATTCTAGTATGAAGTATGTATTTATTTTCTTAAAAGAGAATTAGCCAGATGGGGAATCAATAAGATTAAAGGAATCCCTAGAGGGATGTACCAAAGAACATAAAAAATATATGGAGGAGTTGTTGTAGGAATACTGAGAATTTTTCCAAGAGACTAAAGGGTTATCTCCTAAGAGGGAAGTGGAGCATGAGACATAGTTGTTTCTTGACTCTCCATTACCAAATACTGGGTTGTATAGAAAATCTTTTTTGCAAGAAAGAAAAGTGAATAAACAATTGTAGCAATTGTTGGGGTAAGGTGTCACAACCCTGCTATAATCCCTAGTTAATAATGTATAATGTAGATATTATATATGGTCGTGGGACAAGATATATAATATGTGAACTTGTATATCCAGAATTTATAAATAAAAATGTGATGCCAACTGTAGATAAACATGGACATATATATGTGGGCTGAGTTATCCACAAGATAGTATGGGTATAATGGGGTCTTATTCATGGGTTATAAATCCCAAATATAGATGATTTTAGGGGCTAAATTTCACAAATGGGATAATTTTCCATGGTTTTTCCCAAAAAAAGATTCATCAATTTCCATTTTTTCTAAAAGTATTTGCCCAAATTCTACAGAATAAAATTATTTTACCTTAAAAATCACCAAAATTTTAGAGAAACTATATAAAATCCTTAGAAATTTCAATATTTTTACAAAACTATTGCCAAACATTTTACATTTTGAATATTAAGGACTAGTAAGATTCACCCATGTTTCTACATTTTAATATAAATTTCCATCCTTAAAATTATCCATGATCCCAAACCTTTTTCCCATTTTAAATGTTTTGAGAGAACTTTTTACTGATTCCCTTGAGTGTAGAAGACCCCAATCACTGAATACATGTAAGAGTGTGGGTTTGATAACTCACATCCCATAGTTATTTAGGGAATGGGGATGAGTAAATTAATCTTAGGGAAGAGCGTGAGTCAATTAAGTAGGAAAAAGGAGATGAAGTTCGTATAGGATAAAATGGGAGTTTTGACAAGAAAATTTTAGGGACACCAAGAAGGAGAAAAGTGATAGATCATGGAGGAAAAAATGGTGGAAATGTTGTCAAATATTTGGAGATAATGAAGGATGAAGAAGTAATATGTTGGTCTTGTAGAATAGGCAAGTTTTCAGGCCTATACATTGAACTCCATGTGTGAGAGTTTTCACTGGAGTAGAAATCTTGTTGCTATTAGTTTTTCTTGGTAGCTAACATCCCTAGAGTTCCCGATAGAGAGATTCCTAGCCAATATGTGTTGGAAGACTTGATAAAAGAGTGGTACAACCTCAAGGACTTTATTTAAGAGAA
Source organism: Picea sitchensis (assembly GCA_010110895.2). Taxonomy (NCBI): domain Eukaryota; kingdom Viridiplantae; phylum Streptophyta; class Pinopsida; order Pinales; family Pinaceae; genus Picea; species Picea sitchensis. Next base: position 100,277 of record SNQJ01S0016821.1, on the reverse strand, counting down.
ATAAATACATTCCTTGGGTTGGAAAGTTTGAGAGGAAGAGATTTGGAGGAGTTGGGATATATACAGGAAAAATTAGTTGGTTGTGGGAATATTGAGATGTGAGTAGATGGTGGAGAGACACCCTTGTTATAGTTTCATTTTACACCTCCTATTCTCATGACGACTCATTGTCTTTAGTTACATCCTTTTCCCTATTTGCAGGAGATGAATCCCCCTTTTCCTCCCTAAAAACATATTTAAAAATTCCATTTTCAAGATGTATGTGACTCTCCTTAAAGAGAATCGTGTACATAAGTGACTTTTTAGTTAGAAACTCGTGTACATACACGACTTGTCAGTTATAAACTCTTGTACATGTTTAATTGGTTCAATTGTTTTTTGAATATTTCTGATATTTCGAGTGGAGTTGACAGGTTCCATAGGTTCCTGACCTCCTGTATCCCATTCATAAATACTCCAACTGTCAATAGAGAGTATAAAAGAGAGCCTTGGGATGGAAGAAAAATATATCAAAGAGATACATCCTTATGCTGGCAATTTTCTTATAGCCCTGCAAACCCCTATTTCCATATATTTGTGAGATGCCCCCCCCCGGAAAACACTTGTTTTTAGGATTTTTGTTTCCATTTATCTCGTCAGGAATAAGTCCATTACTTCCTTGGACTTGTTGAAACATAGAACCTCTAAGTTTTTACTTTTCATATTAGGCCTTGGGTAAAGGAAATTGGCACCTAGTTCTAGGATCGTGTTGAAGTGGTTACAAGTTGTAACCAACCCTTTTTGTTGTCATCAATAAAAGAACTATCATTCTCATCCACTTCTCTTCATTAATTCATGGTTTTGATGAGATTAATTGTATTTTATTTTGAATCTAACATAGAAAGTGAATTGATTGTATTTAGTTAGTTAACATATAACCATTTTCTTGTAGTTGCATACTTCTTTGTTTGCAGAAATTTTAAAAGACTGTTGTGAAGGATTTCTTGAGCAAAAGAACTGAAACGAGGTGAACTTCAAATGATAGGTTTCAGGTATGTACTCTTTATGTTCTTATGAAAGTTAGTTACTATACGTAGTTTCTTTCAATTAACTACTTAATTAAAGTTTGAGAGAATCCTTTTAGGGAACTTCTCTATTGTGGCTCATTACCCAAAGCCATAAGACTTATATTTCTCTAAAAAACCTCTTTTGTGGGTTCCTATCCCTAGTTCGGGGGTGACCTACTATTGATATTTGGAACAACAAGTCTATGGTTGGGTGGAACGATTGTCCTCTACAACTAGTTGCACAACTGTTATGAAAAAGATAAGTGTTTTGTCTCATGTATTAGTAATATCGATGGTTTAATTTGTTGTGCATTACCCCTAAGTTTGAAATGATTTATATGTTATTGTATGGGATTCTATTAGCTACATTCATTTTTATTTTTATTTTTAAACGTATGGGCATTTTTAGCTTGATGTGTTGTATTTAAATTGATGGTATCAAAATATTTTATGGGTTTAGTAGTGCGGGGATGTTGTATATTAGTATCATAGCTCATGGTTCGAAATCAATCTTGTATGGGAAAATACCAATGTGAATATGATAGAAATTTATTGTTGCAAAGTTTCACTTGTTACATATGGGGAAAATTGTGAAAATAGAGTGAAATCCATGAATTTAGAATGAATTCAAGTCCAAATTTCCCTTGGAATTGTCGAAGAGAGGATTAATGGTGTCAATATGCCATTTGTAGATTTAAATTTGGACTAGGAGGTCATATTTTTCATTTAATGGTGACTAAAGAGTTGGAAGATCAATGGCCCAGATATTTTCAACATTAAGAATAGATGGTTAAGATTCATTTGTAGGATCTAGGAAAATTGAAAAAGTTTGGAGAGTTTCATAAATCGACAACTGAGATCACTCTGATACTGAATATCAATAGTCAAGATTTGTTACAATATTAAAAGACACCACTCGGAAAAAGCCGATGAAATTAATACTGGTAGGATTTTAGGTTGTAGGTAACAAAAAATATTAAGGGCATGTTAAATTGACAATCCATGGGAAAACTTTCATGAAGTTAAGCTTGATAGGATTGTGGGATACAGATCATGGAAAAAATATTAAGGGAATGTTAGTTTGACACTCCATAGGAAGCATTCCTCGATGTTAAGCCTGATAGGTTTGCGGGCTATGGGTCATGGAAACTTTTGAGACTGAGTTTGATGGAAGAAGAAGAAAGGTGGAGCCTATGGAGCTAGTTTAAACTATGCTAATATTGCGAAGAGAAGTGTAGATCAATAGGGAATATAATGAAAGTATGATCAAATCTCAGTAGGATTTTCTACAGTTTCTGAATATGTTGCATAGACAATTCAACCAGGATTCTGGATCTAAGAAAGAAGATAGTGATATATAAGTTGAAACATATATATCCCATGGTATAAGGGATGAAAAGCATTCAATAAGTCTGAGAATACAGTATCATTTTATAGGGAAATTGACTAGAATATTCTTTCATATTCAGGGACAAATAGAAGCCTAGGTTCTCACCCTACATAAGGAAGAGGAGAAGACCTAAGTCATATATTTTGCAAGGTGTGCTAAGGAAACTAAATCCACCAAATTTTGATGGAGAGAATAGAAAGGGAGAACAGGATAAATCCTAGATGTTGGGAATGTAGAAATATTTCTAGCTTCATGATTACCCTCAAATATAGAAATGATAATTGCATCCTAACACCTTCAAGGAAAAGAATCCATGTGGTTGGATCAACTCAAGAAAGAAAATAACCTTGATGAGAAGAAGGTATCATGGATATAGAGGGATATTTCCAACAGAAATTACTTGTGATAGAATTGTTATGAGAATAAGATGAAGTGGTTATTTGAACTCATAAGCATGACAACGGAGGAATATGAGAGGATATTATTTGAATTACTTAAGTATGTTGGATTCATAAAGGATGAGAAGGTTAAAAATACAAAGGTTTATGAGTGGGATACGTACTTTATATAGTGATAAGATACATTATGGTAACCCTAGGACTTTTGAGGAGGCCATAAGGAAGGAAAAACACCTTTATGAGTAGAGTACAGGGAGACCCACTTTCAAAAATTCTAGGAATGGCAAGATGAAGGGTAAGATGGAGAAAATTAAGAAAGGTTTCAAGCCACCTTTTCAAACAAAAAAAAATTCAAGCATATAAAAAATTAAAGTCGATGTAGAATGATCATAAGATGGTAGATTCTTTTGAGAAAAGGCCAAGGAAATAACCCATAAAATGTTGGGGATGTGAGGGAGACCACTTGTATAAGGATTACCCTCACAAAGGAGAAAGGATGAGAATTGTTTACAATATTTAGGAGGATGATACAAATTATTACATGGGAATAATAATCTCAAGGATTTATGTGGCCTTGGACAACAAAAAAGAAAAATACCAATCCCCTATGATTACAGTAGAAGGTAAGATTGATAACTAGCTCATAACAGTTTTAATTGATTCTGGAGCTATCCATAGTTACATAGATCCTAACCTTGTTTAAATATTTCACTTTCCAATAAGCAAGCATGGGATATATTGGTTGGTTCATCTAGCCATAGGGGCCAAGAGAAGAATCAATGAGTTGGTTAAATATTTTCCAATAAACATGAATGGGGTCAGCACAAAGGAAGCTTTGAACATCATACCAGTAGTTTCATATGATTGTATGATTGGTAAGGATTGGTTGGAAAATAACCATGATGTCCTAGACTGATACAACAAGAAAATTAAATATCTTTATGACGAACGAAAACAAGGGAATGTTCAAGGTATCCCAAGGACTGTAGTTGTTAGAGATATTTCAGCCATGCAGTTGAAGAGTTTCAAGAAGAGATGCTATATTTTTGTAGACCATATGGAAGAGGAAACCAAAGATAAAATTCCAAGTTTTGAGTAACATCCAATATTGAAATATTTTGAGGATGTATTTGGCGATAATTCAGGGTTTTCATGAAAGAGAGACATGGATTTAGTGTAAGGATCTACCACAAATTCCAAGAATTCTTATAGGATGGGCACACTAGAGTTGAAGGATATGCATATGAAGCTTGAATAACTATTAAAGAAGGGGTATATATTGCCAAATGTATCACCTTGGGGTGCCCCAGTTCTCTTTGTGAAAAATAAGGATGGAACCTTAAGGCTATGCATTGATTTTAGACAGATGAATAAGATTACCATAAAGAAAACATATTGTTTTCCAAGGATTGATGATATATTTAATCAA
>SNQJ01S0016821.1:69455-88098 GCA_010110895.2 Picea sitchensis | reverse complement strand
GAGTTGGCACATACATGAGGTGTATAGTTGATGATGTTGGTACATATTGATGAGTCATAGTTGATGAGTACTTGACACATGATAGGTACATACTTGGTACATGGTTGGTTTCACTTTTTTCTGGTACAGGTTGATTACAGATTGCTTGGTACAGGTTGGTCCATGGTTGATGCACTTGTTTATGGTACGGGTTGATTACAGGTTGAGGTACAGGTTGATGCATGGATGATTCATGGTTCAGGTTTATTGGTACATGTTTATAGCAGTATATATCACAGTGATAGTGTGACAGTGGTTCCATCATTCTACATTTACTTCAGGGTAGTTGGACGGGGCAAGAACAGGTGGTTGTAGGCACCTTCTAGTTGTAGCCAGAGACCATAGGGGGTTGTAGCCTCCTTCTGGTTGTAGCCATATAATTGGGGAGTTGGATCTTCCATCAGGTTGTAGCTTTAGAAACTAAGGGGTTGGATCCTCCCTCCATTTATTGCTAGAAAACAAAGGAAGTTGGTGCTTCCAATGAATGTAATTATTCAAGACATATAAGATAAAGCATTCCGTGGTTTTCTCCTAATTTGGGTTTCCACCTAAAACAATGCTTTACTGTGTATGTGTGTGATTGCTCATTTCTTATTTCTCATTATTGGATAATAATTCTACATTGATATAACACTTGTATTATTTGGAGAAAAAGGATTATAATTACGCTATTACTGATTCACCCCCCCCTCAGTAATCCAACAATTGGTATCATAGCAGGTTCCTTCAGAAATCAGTTTAACCACTAAAAGGTAGATCATGGAGAGTACCAACTCATATAAAAATGGAATACCACACTTTGATGGACAAAAGTATGCTTTTTGGAGCATAAGGATGAAGACATATATACAAGCATAGGAGTTTGAAATTTGGCAATCAATTGTAGATGGATACACAATACCAACAATTCCACCAACAAATGACAAAGCAGTGAAAATTGGTCATAATAATTCCAAAGTTACAAATGAACTTTTGAATGGTCTCAGTGAAACAATATTCACCAAATTTGCACTTTGTAAATCTGCCAAAGAGATTTTGGACAAGCTTTGAAATATTTATGAAGGAGATACAAAAGTCAAAGAAGCCAAACTTCAAACTTTCAAAGGTCAATTAAAACAACCAAAAATGAAGGAAGATGAAAATATTGCAGTCTACTTCTTAAGAGTTGACGAAACAATGAATGTAATCATAGGATTGGGAGAAGAAATCGAAGAATATGTAATTGTTCAAAAGGTACTAAGATCTCTTCCTATGAGATTCAACCCTAAGATATCATCACTAGAAGAAAGATCAGATATGAACTCAATAAACATGGATGAACTGTAGGGAATATTCACATCATATAAAATGAGAACTAAACAAGAAAATCCAGATGTAAAAGAAGCATCCTTCAAAGCATCCAAAAGATCAAAGAAAAAGAAAAAGGAACAAGAATAATATAGCAGCAGCAACGACATCTTAGAATATGATGAAGAAGTGGCCAACTTCATCAAAATACTAAACAAGGGAACCAATGGTAGGTATAGATGTAAGATTCCTTTAATTTGTTTTAATTGTGATGGTATTGGTCATTTTGCTAACAAATTTCCTCATAAGAAAAAGATAAATGATGAAGGTTACTCAAAATTAAAACACACATATAAAGGCAAAAGAAATACAAATAAAGATTTCAAGAAAAGCTTATGCATCAAAGAAGAAATCTCATCATCAGATGAAGATGAAATCAGTGACAGTGAGACAGGAAGTTTCTGTTCATGGAAATAAAAGATTCTAACAAATAAGACTCCGAAGAAGAATTTGAATAAGCCAAAGAAGGATATGAAGAATTCAAAGACGAAATTGAAGAGGCAGAATTTGACTATCGATAAGAATTAATGTGTGCTATAGAAGTTATCAGAAGAGAAAAGAAGAAAAACAAGAAACTACAAGCAGAACTAGACAAGAAAAAGGACACTCGAGAACTAGAACAAATGATCACAATATGGAAGGTTCAAATAGAATAAGATAAAAGAATTGAAGAAGCACTCAAAGAACAACTAGAAGAAAAGGACAAGATCATTGGAAACTTGGAAGCAGAGATTGTCACACTAAGAAAGGATATTCAAAAGAAAAATATGTAAAAGAGCTCAAAAGTTATGGATGACATTATCAACAGTAAAAAATCTCATCTTTACATGTCTAGACTTGGATACAATCAAACAGAAAAGGGATCAAGCTCCAAAACAATAGAGAAAGAAACAAATCCAAAAAGATATGAAGAAATAATCAAAGGGGTTAGGAAGATGTACAAAAAAGATTACAAGGACACTCCTCCACTGAGAAGATTCAGATTTTAGAATCAACAACATACAGATAGGCATCAAGAAGAAGAAGTATTCATAAGAGCACCTTATTTTAGAAGATCTTCAACTCCCAGGTATCAAACTATATTTTTTGGTTTATGTTATGCATGTAATAATTTTGGACATAAAGTTGTGAATTGCAGAGCTAACAACATGAATAATAACAACTTTGAGAGTCATACACAAAGGGGTTACTCAAGTATACCTAGTGAAACACAAAGAAGAAGTTACAATAGGTTTGAATCTTTGAGCACTAAAGTGGAATGTTACAAATGTAACAATTTTGGACATGTGGCCAAAAATTGCAGAATGACAGTCCCTCCTAAAGAACCTCAACAAAATAACAACAATCATAGACAAGTGTTATAACCCTAATTTGCACCATACATGCATACCTGGCATCAAGCCATCTCACTTGCCATTTTTTCCAAGCCACCATTGAAAAAATCTTCCAAAAAACCATCCTTTTGGAGATATACGTGCCTTGCACCACTATTTCCCACGTGTATATGCTAGCTAACCCATTACAGCCCGCGTATACTGACAAAAGCACAAAAAATAGAAAGTTGCATACGAAATACAAATTTTTGGGTAGGTTTCCTAAAACTATTTGACCACCCATAGTCGGTCACTCAACCAAATACCTAGCCCCTTTTAGCCTATAAAATAAGGGGTAGGGGTCCCATTTCAAGGAGGAAAAACAAGAGCAAAGAAACTCTATGCTTTTTTTTTTGTATTCCCCTTGCCCCAATCTTTTGCAACCATTTTGTGATAACTGAAGAGGAGAAGCACATGTGGAAGCAGTTGGTGCAAAGTTGAAGAGGAGCCCAGGACCAAATTCAAGGAGCAGTAGCCGATCTCACCATTGTAAGTGACTTTTGTGAGGTTAATAGAAAGAATTACTTTTCCCGTCCCGCCATATGAGATGTTCAATATTAAGTTTTGGTTTATATTTTATTAGAACCTCTAACCCACTAATTCCTATATGAGATGCATGTTTGTAGTTCTTTTTTTGTTTGTTTGTGAATGCAGTTTGGATTTGGGAGGATACTTGTAGTCAAGGGGAAATTGAACACAAAAGGATTGACACCAAATGCAGGGTTCAAGGTAGAGTTATCATATCCTTGTATCCTTGTGTTTTATACATGAATGTGGGGTCTATGTTGGGACAATAGTAAAAAGTAGGAGGCTTTCAAAGGTTATTTTTGCATGCATTACTAAACCCTTAGTGCTAGTCCGTAGGGGGATTTCCCACCCACAACAAAATTAATGATCATACTGGGGAAGATCTCTAGGGTTTTTGGGGATACCTTTTTGAGTGTTTTTAACTTGGTTTGATTACCTTGTTTTTGAGTTTCTGCAAGAGTCTAAGGTTCCAAGGATTTTGGTCTTCCATACCACTACTCCCTGCTTGGATTTTGTGACTACTTTTTTCTTTTCCGGGAAGCTACAGAGGTATACGTGGCTTGTAGAAGGCCTGCACATGTATACATGCACCCTGACTTTACACAGCCCGCGTACATACACTAGATGTTGAAGGGTTAGTAGTGTGTTTGAGTTCAGAATTGTTTTAAAAAAAAAGAAGAGGTAGTCATCCTCTTCCTTGTCAGAAGTGATCCTTCTCAGGGGTTTTCTAGATCCATTCAAGATCTTTGTTATTGTAGTCTGCAGTTTAGGAATGCCTTCATATTAGGTTTCTTTTATCAAAGTTTCCTTGCATCTTTTTCTATCAAAGTAAGTTTATGTATCTTCAAGGAATTCTGGTTCTCAATACCAGTACTCCCTGCCAGTGCTTGATTGCTTGTTTTCCAATTTTTGAGGAGTTGCAGAGGTGAACGGGACCTATAGTGGGCCTACACGTGTGCATACACGCCCTGCCCTTGCATAGCCCACGTACATACGCTGGTTGTTGAATTTTTAGTTGTGTGCATGTTTAGAAAATTTTCTTGTAGAAGAGGCAGTCATCCTCTTCCCTATCAGGATTCACACCTCTCAGGGATTTTCTTGATCTAGTCTTGGTCTTTGTCATAGCAGTCTATAGCTTAGGTTTGATTATAGCATAGCTTTCTTTTTCATCAATAGTTTTTCTCTGTTTTCCTTTAATAGGGTTTTTAGACAAGTTTGAGAGTCTGCATCAATCAACTTGTTTGGTATTTTCAGTAACTCCTTATGATCTACAATTAGGCCAGAAGCCATTTCTTGGTCTTTACTTGTCATCATTTTTCCCTTTTTTCACTTATGAAGCATAAAACAATAAAAAAAAAACTTTTACTTCCTCGTTTGGTAAAGTAGTTGGTTGTTTGTATTATAAATCAGGAAAAATAATGCTTTCATAAGTTCTTATCTGATTGACTTAGGACAGTAAGTAGCTCATAGTCAAGCGAAAGATTGTTTTGAGTTTTCTGTTAAAAGATCTTAGAAAGAAAAAGTAGTTTGAAAAGTTGGTTAAAGAGTTTAAATGTGAAAATTTGAATTTGTCAAGAAGTAGTTTGTTTTCAGTTGCATTGTATGCTCTTCTCTTTCGTCTCTTAAAACCATCACTAGTTTCACTTTCATCCCCTTTGACTTAAAAAAACCATTAAAATTAATTCTTAATTAAAACGTTTTTAGACTTTATGTTTGTAGGGTCCATCAACTAGTCTAGGCTAGAGTCTTGATTTAGGATTGGAGAGGAAACTCTTCAAGGCTACAAAAAAAAACATAAGAGTTTGTGCCAAGGAGTGTTAAAAAGTCCAGTATCGTGAAATTTATCCGAGACCCCCCTCTAACACAGGGGATAAACATGAGGTCGTGTGAGGAAAGGTAGCAGAGATAAACCCTCCAAAGTTGGACCAAGCGTAGTGGGGAATGCATATAGAGGGCTTATCTTGGGATTACATTGATCGCATCTTCCATGGAGCTTCCTGGGTCTCGAATCCATTCGAGGTCCTCAGTCGTCTTCCAGAACACTTTATTTCGATACCCTTGATAGGTTTCAGGCTTGATACCCTGCTCATTGTGGTCCACCCGACTATCGATTGTACCTGCCTGGTGACTATTTGTGTGTTGGCAACCTAGTTGCCTTTATTCTAGTGATTTACACAGGTGACTGCGGGGGTATACCGTGGTACCTAGGATAGACATTGGGCCACGCTTTATAGAGTATACCCAGAGGGTGCTTCCGTATTCGAGTTTCACTTGCACCGGTAAGTTGCTCTAGTGTTGGTTGTTGTAGCTGTTCTTCCAACTAGATAGTGACTTCTTGTTTTATCTCATAGGGACGTTTTCTAGTGTGTGTTGGTTCTTGAACATTAATAGAAATCCCTAGTGTGTCATTGATCTTATCACACATTGGAGGATTAGGAGCTCTGTCGATCATAAAGGCTTATGATCCTACCACCGGTTGATCTAGAGCCACCCCACCACCGCTAAGGTAAAAAATAGACCAACAAGGGTCTTTTAAGATGAACGAACCACAGGAAACCTAGCTCGTCATGTCTTTGAGAGGAAAACATTTGATTCCGAAGGAACCAATCATTTTTTACCTTGGAGCGGAAGCCCTTGGTCCCTACAACCCTCCCATCACTGATCTATTGGTTCCCATCATCATATAGGTTTTTCCTTACGAGCGTCAGGAATTGTCACAAGAAGCAATGAAAGAAAACGTTGCTAATTATTTAGGGGATTCTCACATTCCCTCTATGACTGTCACCACAGGGGGTGTTCCTCCTCTTAACAAACCGTCATCGGTCTGAGGCATTATGATCTCGAATGTCTCTACCTCAAGCAATGGTCCAATCCCATCTATAGCGGTGATCACTGCTCCTTTCACCCAGAGTGCAACAGGCCCTCCATTCTCATACGGGATGCCTGGCTTTGATATGAGTACTATAATTTCCTACTCCACTTTGCAGACTTTAGGTCTAGGGGAAGGGAGTTCCAATTCTCCTCTATAAGGATCTATGAGGGTAACTTCATCTCCCTATAACACTTTCCCTTACAGAGGGGGTCATATACCTCCTTCCTCCCCTTCGCTCGACGGTGCTCACCAGCACTACGTCGGGCCAAAAACAAACTATAGTTTGTTCAGAGAAGGTAGTCAAGCACTTCCTTCTTATAAAATTTCAGTTAGTTCAACATCGTTCTATTTGTTCGGCACATTTGGTAACAATGCTTTCTCGTCAGCTGTCATCTTGGTCGGGGGCAACCCCCGTTATGGACAACAAAATCCTATACAGGGTACTATTCCTGCACAGGGGGAAAACTTAGGAATTCCTTCCTCACAAGGAGCTTGGAATCCATGGCAGGGATTAGTTCCCTTGTCAGGGATTCCGACTGAGGGCAACCCCTTACATACCCAATGGAACCCCAGGCAAGTCTTAGCACCTATGCCCGTCATATCAGTAGGGGGCAACCCTTCCAAAAATCCTTGGAATGTGATGCAAGACCAACCCTTTACATCCTATTACGGGAATCAGCTGATGACATCTCAACAAGTGTAAAATATGTACACTAGTCACGACAATGGTTATTACCAGAACCCTTACCAACAACCTAACTTTTCATGGAAACTTGGCGAAAGTCAAATTCTAGGTTCCCTTTTACTTGGTTACAATCGACAACCCAAACTACCATTCTGGAAACTCTACACTTGCAAACTTGACAAGGTTATTAAATGACCCCATTTGTCACAATCTGAGTTGGCCTCCTATGCCAACCAAGTTACCTTCAGACATTCCAAAGTTCGAAGCTAAGCCTATTGAATATCTAGGCAATCATGTGACCACCATCCATCTTTGGTGCTCATCCAACTCATTGAAAGATGACTCGATACAATTGTGTTTGTTTCAATGCACTCTCATCGGGAGTGATGTGAAATGGTACATTGATCTCAACCACTAGAGATACTCTTCCTTCAGAGAATTGGGAATGGATTTCTTAAACAATTTCCAATTACCTGTGAGATACAATGCTAGCACAAAATTGTTGACCAACTTTGAGCATACAAAAGCAGACCATATCTCACATCACATCCGAGAATGGAGACGTCAGAAGAGTTTGATAAAAGTTTCAATCCCACCAACATTCCTGATTGAGTGGTTCCTTAAGTCTTTGGTACCTCAACTACCCAAATATGTCACAATGTCGGGGGTCTTTTCAGAAGAAGATGTGATAATGAGAGCTCAACAACTAGACCTAATTTACTCTCAATCTGGCTTAATTTACGAATTTTTTCCATATGCACCAAGGTCAATACTTGACAAGACCAGACAAAGAGATGGACCACATGCTAATGGTATTGTTAGTTCAACACAAGCAAAGCCCGTTAATCAACTGTCAAAACAATTGCAACAATTGTCAATATAGCAAAAAGCGGCCAACCTGACCATCGGTCCGGTTGCTACCCCCACCCAAATGTCGGATGTACACACTATGAAATCGACAAACCCAAAGGCCACCCAATAGCCTGATGAAAAGAAAAAGCAATGAAAGAAGGGTAAGGGGGATAATAAATATACCAATAATGTTAGAGGGTGCAACACAGAAAGGAAGAAGTCAAAGTATCCATGGAACCTGTGCACGGAATACCATCCGAATCTCCAGTGCTCTTGGCTTGCGGAGGCCCAAAATTTATTGGCATAGCAACATTCTGTTGTGTTAACAAACCCATTTCAACATGGGAAAAATTTAACTCAAGCCTTTCCGAGCACAGAAGGGGGCAGTCAAGGACCCCCTCCATCTTCGAGTAATCCTTCATCCGTGAATGTGTATATGATAAAAGGTGATGCCTATATATTGACTAGAGCGCATGATTATGGGATTCCAAGCACCTATGAGAAGAGTAAAGAAGCCGAAAATCCACCTCTTCCTCTCCAGATCGAGAAGACATTGGGCGAAACAATGACATGCATCCCAAAAGGTGTGTTCAAGAAATCTTCTCACAATCCAAATGAAAGGGCCACCCATAACTACTCTGTTGTGGAGGATTTTTCACAAACCCTTGTGTGATGTCTTCTTTGGAGGTCCTCTAGAGATGCCCTTCCCAGAGAAAGGCTCTTTTAGCTTCCCTAGGAGCTACTAAGACTTGTAATCCGGGTACAATCATGCTTGATACGACTAACTTAAAACCCTGTCTCCCTTACCACATGGAATTTCAGATAGTAGTGGATTACACTAATAAAAAATTTACCTGGAACATTTTCTGCACGGTAGTTGATGAGGGCGCCTCGACATGCGTTATGTCATTGGCGTGTTGGAAGGCCATTGGCCAACCCATTTTGTCTCTGTCACTGAATCTTCTTACCGCTTTCGACGGTCGTTCATTCTAACCACATGGCATCATCCCCTCTTTCCCCGTACAGTTAGGGGGGAAGACCGTGTGCATTGAGGTTGAAGTGGTCAATGCCCCTCTCAACTACAATATATTGTTATGAAGGATTTGGAGCTATGCTATGCAAGCGATGGTTGCTACAATTTTCTGGGTCTTCTTGTTTCCACATGAAGGCCGGATCGTAACCATTGATTAGTTTTATTTTTCCTTTCCTAACCCTTCATCATGGGCATCCATGGTCCCGATGATTGATAACCCTCAACCCGACATCGTCAACATATAATTTGGTATGTGCCCACTTTTGATGGGCACTTTCGATTACTTGCCTCCTTCCAACAATGTCAAGTTCATATCAAACCAGCCTAAGATTGAGATTTTTCAAGTCTCATCATTCCGTACGACTTACTTCAATGATCCATGGACTCTTCCTTCCCCATTGGCCATGATGGAAGGGAAAAGGAACCATGGTATGGCCATGCCCTTGTCTGCGATAGAAGTTGTGTACTCTATAGTTCAACAAACTTCCACTGACCACGATCCGACTCCCTCATAGGAGTTAGATCCAATTCTTGAGTCTACTTGGGCTCAGGGTTCCCTTGTCGGTACTGACTCTTTACACTTAGTCTTTCTTTCATATGAAGTGATCATTGAAGCAATGACTAGTCTGGACAGACCTTGGGATGATCTCCATCGCAGATCTTACTTCCTCCCATAGTTAAGAAGAATTGAAGAAGGTGAATTCACATTGACTATTAATGGAGATAGGTCTTGAACTATCAATCCCTTGGCTACACTCACTATTTATGCTGAAGGTAATATGGAAACCATCACTGAAATGATATCTATTGATATCTATAGAACCCCTGGCGTCATGGAGAATGTTCTTGTCGGAGCTGATTGCTCCCCTGAGGAGATTCGAATCTACACGGATTTACTTAAAGAATTTTGCGACGTTTTTGCCTAGTCTTGTGAGTAAATGCTAGGGATTGATCCATGAATTGTTGAACATGAAATCATAACTTATCCTGACGCTAAGTTGGTCCGATAGAAGCTTTGTCCGGTCAATCCTAAGAAAGAAGAAGCTATTAAAGCCGAAGTAGATAAACTGCTCAAAGAAGGTTTTATCTACCCCATTCACTTGACTCAATGGGTGTCAAATCCCATTCTAGTCGACAAAAAACAGGGTACGATTCATCTATGTATGGAATTCCATGATTTAAAAAAGGCCTTCCCAAAGGATAATTTCCCCACACCGTTTATTTAACATATAGTCGATGAATGTGCATGTTGCGAGGCCTTTTCTTTCATGGATAGTTTTTCGGGATACAATTAGATACACATCAAAACTGAAGATCAACACAAAACTACTTTTATTTGTCCATGGGGTTCATTCACTTATCGGAAGATGCCTTTTGGTCTAAAAAATGCTGGAGCTACCTTTCAATGGGCCATGTATTTTTCTTTGCACGATCTCAAGCATATAGTCGAGGCCTACCTTGATGATTTAGCATCACGATCTCGTAAGAGACTTGATCATCCCACACACCTTTGACTTATCTTTGAAAGATGTCACTACTACTAGATTTGATTGAATCCAAACAAGTGCAGTTTTTGCGTAACATCAGGTCGTCTGTTAGGTTTCATAGTTTCGGCAATAGGGATCATGGTCGATCCTATAAAAGTTGAGGCAATAGTTCAATCGCCTCCTTTGTGCACAATCCTTCAGCTTCAGAGTTTACAGGGAAAAGAAAAAATTTTACGACGTTTCATCGCAAACTATGCTGAGATCACAAAGGGATTTATGTGTTTACTAAAGAAGGACGTTCCTTTTCATTGGGATGATACCTCTCAATGCTCTTTCGATGTGTTTAAATGCATCGTCACGTATGCCCCTTTGCTTCAGCCACCCAATTATAATAAATATTTCTTATTGTACTTGGATGCAGCAGAGTCGACCATCGGTATGGTATTGGTTCAAGAGGATCATTTTCTCACAGAATATGTGATATATTACCTGAGTCGAGGTCTAGTTGGACTGGAACTCAATTATTCCCATGTTGAAAAACTTGCGTTGGTAGCATTTCATGCTGTCCAACGGTTCCGTCATTATATCTTGTTTCGAAAGACCATCATCATTGTCGTTGTGAATCTGTTTCAATACGTATTGACATGACATTTAATTTGTGGAAATATCAATAGATGGATAGTTTTCCTCTAGGAATTTGACTTAGATTTTGTTTCGGCAAAATCAAAAAAGTCCTTGGTGTTTGCAGAAGTCATCTTGGAACTTCCGGTCGAGTCAGGTGATGTTTTTTTTTTGATTGTTAGTTTGTCCATGACATGTGGGACTAACCCGTGGATAAGAAACTACAACTCAAAGGCATATAAGCCATCAAAATCACCTACGGATTGCACCCGGCCTGAGACACACCAACCCTTAACATGGCTTCATTTTTTTCCCTGCAGGTTTTGAACCGATGAATTTAACATCACGGAGCTCCTTAACAACACACTCCATCACTGGATATCCTACACCTTGGGGACAAAAGGTATGAGGGCTTGGCCTAGTTAAGATTTGTTATGTGACTAGACCATGTCCTTTCTCAGGTTTTAGCACAAGACCTAACCTTCATTGCAAGAAAAACTTTACCATTCAACCACCTCCGCCGACCTTTCGAGTCAGGTGATGTTATTCCCGAGGAGTCACTTATTAAAGGAGATATGTTTTTGATCACATCTTTGGATCCCTGGTATGGATATATACTTATCTATATCTAGACTTTGAAGTGTCCTACCTCTGCTTCTTGTGATGAGCGTCGCTATATATTCCATCAGACCAAGAACTATATCATACTCGAGGAAAATTTATGTTGTCAAGGTGTATATTGCATCCTTCACCGATATATCATGCATGAAGAAGAAGAAATCATGCTTAACAATTGCCACACTAGAGCATGTGGTGGTCATTTGTCTGGGTTGGAAAAAACCCAAAAGATTCTACGATACGGTTACTTCTAGTTGACGTTAATCAAATATTGTGTTGAATCGGTCAAGAAGTGCCACCTGTGTCGGATCTTCTCTCAGAAGATGTGGCCACACCCCACTCCCATGTTTCTCGTCATTACTGTTGGTCCTTTCACCAAGTGGGGGATTGATTACACTACATGTAACCCACCTTCAACAAGGGGGCACCGTTATATCATCATAGCAGTAGACTACTTCACCAAGTGGGTCTAAGCTATGCCAATGTTCAAAGATGATGGGGAGACCACAACTCTTTTTTTTTTCAACCAGATAATAACAAGGTTCGGCATCCCGAGGGAGATTGTCACTAACCATGGAAGTCACTTTCAGAACACAATGATGACCGAGTTAACACCAAATCTTGGGTTGAGGCAAGAATATTCATCACCCTACTACCCATAAGTGAATGGTCAGATGGAAGCTATAAATAAATATCTTAAGACCATTCTACAACGAACGATCAATTCGGCCAAGTCAAATTGGCATTTGATGTTATACTCAGCATTATGGGCCTACCGAACGTCTATTAAGACTGCAACCGGTTTCTCACATTTTCAACTCGTTTATAGGCTGGAAGCAGTCTTGCCCATAGAGTGTCAGATCCCATATTTAAAGTTGGCAGTACAGTTATTTCCAGACACTTCACCACTTGAAGCGTGCTTATTATAACTCGATTGACTCAATGAACAACGTCGTGATGTAGCCTTAACTAACTAGGCTCACAAACAAAAATTCAAGTGTCAGTATGATCAGTCTGTTCATCCTCGGATCTTCTCTGAAGGCGACCTTGTCCTGGTCTATGACCAAGATAAGGACCCCCTCAGGGCAGGAAAGTTCAAACCCATGTGGTTCAGACCTTTCATTGTGAAAGAGGTTCTAAAGAAGGGCACTTATCATTTGGTGGACTTTGAGAGAAACATTTTGGTGGAGCCTAGAAATGGGCTCTACCTCAAGAAGTATTACTCATAGGTAGGTCGCCTCGAGTGACGTTTTGTAACATATGTATAGTCCTTGTACTATTAATTTTTAGTTTTATCTTTTGGTTTTATGGACGTGTCATTTTTAATGTTATATTTTTCACTGTGGCATATGTCAAGTGAATCAGAAGTGTTCGTTGGGTTTGTGGATGACGCTAGCTGACACACTCAGAGGCTTGCTTTCGTAACTTGGGTTATTTTCACACCTCACGGCCATTTTCTATCTTCACGAGGTATCTATTTAGGTGACACCACAAACAATGTCGCCGAGTATAGCGCAGTTCTTAAGTTGCTTCGTGACACTTTGTCGCTTGGTATCTCTCACCTCCGGGATTATTTAGACACTTAGTTGGTTGTGTCTCAGTTAAAGGGCGTTTACAACGTTTATGATCCTACTCTACACCAACAGTTCCTTAGGGTACGTCTCTTAGAATGAAGCTTTGATTGCATTACATATATCCAGGTTCCTAGGATATTGAATCAAGTTACAGATACTCTAGCTAATCATATATTAGATTGGCATCTTGCAAACGTGTAAGAAAACACACACACACACACATGTAAATACATTTGTAAATAAACGTAATCCATAAAACAAAAAAAGATGTAAATAAACATATATATATATATATATATATATATCGCAAAGTATCAGAGTAAATAAGTGGGCATGATCGCCTCACAAAGTATGTGTTCAGTAAAGGGTCATGGGGCATATGCCCTCAAAAATATACAAAAGGTTCCCTCGACACATAAGAAGTCTAGTATAGCTAAGGGCAGGGCCTGTTGGCCCTGCCATAGTCAACAACGATGTTATCCAGATGTTGAAAAAGCTGGACCCAGGTCCATGGTACCCCAACAACATGAGTCTACATGGACGGTGGGAGATCTTCGATCTCCTCCATAGGGACTTTATGAGTAAGCTCGGTGAGGTTCCTCTCTACGCATCTCAAAACTCTCTCAGCCTCTCTGGATGGATGTTCCCCTACTACTGTTGGTTCACCGACTATGAATGGTCTAGCCTCTGGTCAAGGATGTCGCCTGGTCCTCGTAAAGTCTGTTTGATGCACTGGCCCCATGTCTACACATAATAGATACATAGCTGTGAAATACTCTGGATCACAAAAAAAAAATGATATATATAAAAAGACATAAAAATTTAAATAACTTTAAAAAACAAAAAAACAAACTTACCCATCTCTCCTCACTCCTGTTTGGGAGGTACAGGTATGTTAGGATCTCTATAATAGTTGATCCTGGCATAGGGGTAGTCCTCTATGGATGGAAATTGTCATGCCCACCAAACAAAAAACTTGTTATCAAAGGCCTCAATAGTCCTCCCCCCACCCTGTCACAGCAACAATGCTGCCCATATGCATAACGCTGGGAGAGAGGGTTCATTCCCTTGTATTGTATATCTAGGGCTGAGACTTGGTACCCTCTCAAAGAAAAAGGAACACAAAATAGTCTCGAACCCAAAGTTTTTGTGTCTCTTCATATGACAGTCTGTTATGTGCCTCTTCATGCAATCTAGTAAGGTGGTGCTCTAATAAAAAATTTGTGCATTTAGGAACTGAACCGTACAATTCATGTGCACTCAGGAAGCCTAATGCAAAGAAGCAGATCCATTAATCCGCCTAATGAGAAACACTATCGCTTTCAGTGATAGGTTTGAAATCTTGTTTATCGGCACTTGTGTGCCCACTTTGTCTGTGCCAACTTCAAAATGGAGTCCAATCAACTCCACTATGTTGTGAGGCCCAGAGGGAAAGGTACAAAAGTTGAATGGTTCCCCTCTTCTTGAGAGTCCAGCCAAAAATTAGATATCTTCAATAGTTGGAGTCAACAACTGTCCCTCAAGCATGAAGACCCCACCATTAGGATGCCAATAATCTACCAAGGCATTCAACAGCCTGGGTTGTGCCCGCATGAATGGACACTGGAATAATTTCAAAAAACCACATTGACCCAATGCGGCGGTGGAATCAGGGTCCTCTCCAACCAAAATCTCAATGTCCTCATGCTCCCTCTCTCTCCAATGAACATACATCCTGCAATTGACAAGTTCAGGAGGGATTAACTATTGCTTCTTTTTTTTTCCACATATTGGAAGGTATATGCGGGCTATAATATACACAGTCACGTATGCCCTCATGCAATGTTTTATCTGCATGCGAGCATATGCGTGTTGTCATAATACAACCCGCGTATACATAGGGCCGACCGTTTTAAAGGTCAATGCCCCCCCAAAAATGAAAAGAAATGCATAAAAGAAGAATTGAAATGCAAGAGGGGCTATTATGTACTTACTTGGTCCAACTGGAAGTTCGCTTCATCCACTGAAGCTCACGAAATTAACTCTTTTGACAAAGGGGTGTTTTTGTCTTTTTAGTCAATTTATCAATTAGTAATGGTAATAATGAGCTGCCAGCTTCTATTTATAGACCTTTTGGCCCATTTTTGTCATTTTTTGGACCCCTTTGTCATTTTTTCTAGCCTGAAAATAATATAATATGGTTCAAGAGTTTCTCAGGGGATGTTACGATAAGTGTTAGTTTGGGTATTGGGAAATGTTTTGGAGATTTGGGTCATTTTAATGGTCCTTTGGTAAAACGTCATTTTTTAACGTGTTTCATCTAAATTAGGATTCCACCTCCACTTTCTGTATCTCACTGTATTTTTCTCTTTGCCATAAATTCAACCCCACCAAATTACGACACAGAACCATCATTGCTTATTTAGAATTATCGTATTTTAGTGGTAGAGCCTACATGTCAATGGATGGCCTAGGTAGATCCTGGTTGCATTTTGGTGTCCATGCTATCACTAAGGACTTTAGGCTCGGGAGTCCTTATTAGTTTTTCCTAATTATGAGTATGAGCCTCATTCGCATGATTCATTATCTCTCTTGACCTCACCTCAAGACTCCCAAAACACAACAGGTCTTCTTTTAAGCCCTTTTCAGACCCTTTAAACATGAAAATATTTTCGAGCGATCTTGTTGCCCTTCATTCTTGCTAAACTAAAATTTGAAGGCACGTTTGTCTAGTGGTAGTTTACCCCTTTTTCGGTTCAGATGGTAAATTGTACGAACAAAGGTATACTCTAAGAACCTCGGTTCTTTAGAAGAGTATTTTCAGGTATAATTTTAACCCTTTTTCAGGCCTAAGGAACTAAATTTACAAAAAAGGAACCCCCAGACAGTCCATAGTTAAGCTCTTTTCAGACTCCCTAAAAGTGAAAAGATGGTCGAGTGACCTTGTTTCTTCACACTCGTTAAAATGGTCCAGAAGAACATCCCTTATGGATTCCATAGTTAATCTCTTTTCATACTCCTTAAAAATGAAAAGATTGCTTAGTGATCTTTTCTTTGTCACACTCGTTAAAATGATTTTGAATAGACGTCTTCTCGGTGCTATTTTACCCCTATTTTGAATCGACTAGACTACCTTCGAAAAAGGTACCCCAGTGGAGTCTCCTTTTACGCTTTTTCAGACTCTCTAAAAATGAAAAACCGTCGAGCTTACCTTCTATGGGCTAGTTAAAATTACATCGAAGGACATTATCATTGTGTCTTATTAATCGCATTTTCATTCCTGTGTCTTTAGCCTAATGCCAGCTCCATTTTTCTCTCAAAAGAACCACCTAAAGCATGCCTTATACGTAAGCCTAGTAGCACTTTGCCTTTGTGGCTTGACACCTTGACCCATGGAGGGATTTTCCTGAGTGTCCTTTTCCTGCATATGTCTCCTTTCTCTGAGCACCAGTATGTTCCCTGTGCCTGGAACTAGCATGTCTGCGAAACTTGTCTATCCTTTGTAACTTAGAATTCTTTTATTCTTTTTCAAGATTTCCAAAATTATTGAAAAAGACAAAAAAATCAAATATACCCCAAAAAGAGGAAGGGAAAAGTTTTTTCTTTTTTGGAAACACAATGAGTCTCCCTTGGATAAAGCACATCCTTCCATTTTTTTGTCAAGATTTGGGATTTTTTATGACCTTAGGAAGATGTTTTCACTACATAGAGTTGTGTCTTCCTCTGTTTGGTTATTCTTCCAAACATATGGAGAGTTTGCATTGCCTCCTGCATCGTAAACTTATGTCAATATCATGTTGCCTAAGTCTCATCATTTATCGTGTTGTTGTCCAAGGGAAGTTTTACCAATCTTGAGTCAGCCCCTCTACAGTTTGTCTCTTGACCTCATGTGCAGCCATCCCAAAATCCCAATCAAGTCTTTGTTAAAAATCAATGAAGCACTCAACCTGATCATCAAGATCCTCTAGTCTATTCCCGAGGAGTTTTCGAAGACCTCTAGGTAGTGAATTTGTACACTTATATTACACTCCTACTTGATCTATGAAGATTTTGAAGTTGTTTCTCAATCTCTGAAGGCCTTATCTCTATCCATCAGACATCATTATCTTCTTGAATATGGATATTACACATGTATATCTTTCCTTCTTTAGATATGTATATTCATTGTGTATTGTTCACAACTGCACTTTATATAGTTATATGACATGGATCTGCAGTGCATTTGATTGGCAACCATGATTTTATTTCATCCCTAGCATGGGTATGCCTGCCTCGGTGAGGAAATTGTTATTTTGCAGATGGAACCTCTCGAACTTTGGTCCCTGGGCTCACTCGCTTCGTACATTGGTGAATATTGGTAATGTATTTCGGCCATAAGATGCTCTTTTGACCTCACACATTAGGAGGCATCTTTTATAACCCTAATTTTCACCAGACATGCATACCTGGCATCAAGACATCTCACTTTCCATTTTTTCCAAGCCATCATTGAACAATTCTTCCAAAAAAACCATCATTTTGGAGATATATGTGCCCTGCACCACTATTTCCCACGTGTATATGCTAGCTAACCCATTATAGCCCACGTATACTGACAAAATCACACAAAATATAAAGTTTCAGGGGGAATACAAATTTCCAGGTAGGTTTCCTAAAACCGTTTGACCGCCCATAGCAAGTCACTCAACCAAATACCTAGCCCTTTTTAGCCTATAAAAGAAGGGGTAGGGGTTCCATTTCAATGAGGAAAAACAAGAGCAAAGAAACTCTACCCTTGTTTTTTTATTCCCCTTGCCCCAATCTTTTGCAACCATTTTGTGATAACTGAAGAGGAGAAGCACATGTGGAAGTGGTTGGTGCAAAGTTGAAGAGAAGCTCGGGACTAGATTCGAGGAGAAGTAGTCGATCTCACCATTGTAAGTGACTTTTTTGAGGTTAATAGAAATAATTACTTTTACCATCCTGCCATATGAGATGTTCGATATTAAGTTTTGGTTTATATTTTATTAGAACCTCTAAAACACTAATTCATATATGAGATGCATGTTTGTATTTCTTTGTTTGTCTGTTTGTGAATGCAGATTGGCGTTGGGAGGAGACTTGCAGTCAAGGAAAAATCGAATGCAAAAGGATATACACCAAACACAGGGTTCAAGGTAGAGTTACTGGATCCTTTTATCCTTGTGTTTTATACATGAATGTGGGGTCTATGTCAGGATAATAGTAAAAAGTAGGAGGCTTTCAAAGTTTATTTCTTCATGCATTACTAAACCCTTAGTGCTAGTTTGTAGGGGGATTTCCCACCCATAACAACAAGAACCTCGAAAAACAACATGGATAATAAAGCAAGATCAATATAGCAATGAAGAATGCACAGTCGTTCTACAAGCTAAGCAGAAGAAACATGTTTGGTATGTTGAAAGTGGGTATTCAAAACACATTGCAGGTGATAGAGACAAATTTCTTACATTGTGAAAGGAAATAAATGGATCAGTGATCCAGGTGGATATCAGGGGCCACCCACCTTTTCCAAATGGCTCAAAACAGTTTTCTGGCCATTTTGGCAATTTACTATTTTTAGCAGGTTTTCACTTCCGGGGCCATTTTGAGGGCCTAAATGAAGTTTTTTCGAGAT
>SNQJ01S0016821.1:21377-47380 GCA_010110895.2 Picea sitchensis | reverse complement strand
TTATTTTATTTATGTCGGCTTTAGGCCATTAGTTGTAATTATACCTCCTAGTCTCCTATATATACCAAGGAGACATTTTCATTTTGAATCATCTTGTACTTGAACATTTAAGTGGGGTAAAAGGACGTTTCCCCCTCGAAGAGACTTATTATCTGAAATTATCTCTTTTTCAAGGCGTCGAGTACTTTTTATGAGGTTTTTATATGCTATATTGATATTTGGTTCTTAACAATATAATGACACAACAAGAAGATGAGATTCTTGAGGATTGTGTCAAAAGATTCAACTATAATTTGTAGAGGGAAAGGCAAGGAGAATTGGATCCTGAGACATAATGTTTCTTATTCTTGAGAGGAATATGAGATGATTGCATTGATCTTCTAAACTTGATGGGAAAAGGAGATATCTTCTAAAATTTGTCACAAATATTCCAAAGGTAATTAAAAAATGGGAAAAGGACAAAGACATATATTAACAAAGACTAGAAAGAATGTTGGAAGTGTTGTTACAAGAGAATAAATTGGGAAAATGTTGGAGGATTTCAATATTGATATACTTAGTTCCTTAATCTCCTAGTTGGACAGACTGCAAATGAATAAAAATAGGGAAGAAGAAGAGCTTGCTTTGGCTATCCTTTTTCCCAAAATGAAAAATAAAAATATCACTAAAGGAATGTCCATTGGATCAAATTAAGGTTTGTGGAATATGTGGTGAAGACCATGCTAATACAAATTTTCCATCCCTCCCAGGATTGAAATATGTATACCAAAAATTTAAGGAACCAGAGAAACTATGATTTGTTTCTCAGAAACAACCATGGAAACCCAAACCTAAAGGTATGGTTCAAAACCAATATCAATATTATAATTCATATTGGACTAACCATTCCATGCAATGTACTTCTCAACCATGGTGTCTTCCAACACAACAATGGGTGGCTCCTCCTCCTCCAACCTAGTTATGAAAAAATGGATGGAGAAATCCCACTTTAGGAGGCCCTCAACATCCCATAACACATTCACGAATGAAAATTATTCCCCCTCCACATATTTAAGCATCCACATCAGCCCCTCCTCGACCAAAATTACCTACACAACCCATCCCTAATCCTAATAACTGGAGGCCACCCAACCAACACAAGGTATCCAAATTGCCACCTACCCCACTTATTCCATGTCTTCCCTAGACTACCATGATATCCAGGTTCGATCTCAGAATACATTAACCAAGGAAAAACCTACCATTCATATTGAATATTTGAATGAGGATGTACAAAATGAAGATCTAGAACAAGAACAATCTCATGAACCTTTGAAAGTTGATCATGTCCACCCTGAACAAAAAAACCCACCTTATTCAGAAATATTAAACCTAGAGAAGCATCTTACTCAACTCAAGTTTAACATCTTGGGGGAACTCAAGAATGTGTTTGTTAAAATATTTTTTTTCCAAGACATCAAGGATGTTCCCATCTATTTGAAAGAGGTACAAGAACTTTTTCAAAATTCATCATGCACATAATACAAAACTTAGTTAGATATAGTTAGTAGGGAACTCTAAATATCTTGATCCTGTCTTCATCACCTAACACTCTCTTGATGTTGCAGATGGGTGAGATGTCATAAATTGTCCCTCTATGGTCTTCACCATAATCTTTGTCTCCTCTTTTTATCCTATTATAATTGGCATTATCCTAGTTGTTTCCAAAATCTGTCGTAGTGTGGAATTCTTTCCTTGCATGTCTGAGTGCCTTTCTTCTTGCTTCTATGTCACTCGCTCAAAATAATCCTCAGTAACCTCCTTGAATTTATCTACTATCCTTTCTAAGTCATCATATATTATTTCTTGAATGGTTGTTTCCCTAAAATATTTCCTCTTATTGCACTATTATACTTCTTTCTCCTTCTCCATGTCTTTCCTCTTCTCTCCTGGCCTTGGTATAGTTAGTAGAGGATATCACTAAGGAATATAGTTAACACATTTTCAGGATTCAATGCATGAAAGACGAAAATTAGTTAGAAGTAGTTAGACCTTTTGGTCCATTTTGTAATGGGCTAAGCCCTAGTATCAATGTATAAATATGTATGGGTTTTGGGTAGAAGGTAGTAGTTGAAGTTTGTGAGAGATGATAGCGAGATCGAAGGATCTAAGTGTGCATTGTATGTGTGAACAATAGGGAATGTTGGGTTATAACTGATATATATTGTATTAGCATAGTGTGAACCTATTGTAAGGACTGAATATGAATGAATAATATAAGAATGTAGTCGTTGTGGACGTAACTCATTTGGGGTGAACCACATTAAATTATTTTGTTCTAATGTGTCTTTTGCAATGATGTGTAAGTTTACTCTATTTATTTCTCACATGTAATAGATGCTTATGGGTTAATATGAATTTTTAGTTTATGGTTCCATGCACATGTGTATTTGATGGTGTAGTAACCTTCAAGTATTATACTTCAAATATCATTTGTCTCTTATTCATATCAATGATAGTATGGTTGTCAAAGGCCCAATAAATTCCAAGTAATGTTGGATAAGGGGTGCTACCATTTACTATCTCTATCACTTATACACTACTAAATTTGAACATTTTTGCGATGAAGTTTCGTCGGAATAGGGTCGTTGTTGCGACCAAGATGATTTTTTTTTCATCGGAATCAATTCGTCGGTCTAGTGACCACAAATGGATCTTCACTGGTATAGTGACCGAGAAAAGAAGCCTATTCACAATAGGGAAAAGTTACCATTCATCGTTCCATCGACCAAGATTAGTCAGTCTAGCGACCAACTTTAATCACAAGCCTTTCTAGAATCTCTAAGGAAAATGTAACCTTGGTCACTCTAGCTACCATAATTAGTCGGTCTAGCGACGAATGTTAGTCAGTCTAACTAATAATATTAGTCGCAAGAAAGACCAATACAACCTTGGAAAACTTAGTCAATAAACCACGGTTAGTCCGTAGAATGAAAAAGATTAGTCACTAGACCGACCAACCCTGAAGCTAAAAAGGTCAAACAAAAGACAAACAGGTAGTCACTAGAATGATGAAGTTACATACTTTGCGACCAAATGGATATACAAGCGACGGATTTTGGGTCTTTAAAAAAAAAAAAAATGCCATTCACACAGGAATAATCCCAGACTAGAAATCTATAGAAGCATACTTTCATTATGTACTTGGGAGCTAGCACTAGAGTCAACACCCTAATGGTCAATACTGGTGATCCGATTTACCTTGTCATTTCTATATGTAAGCACCATTGTGATGAGTCTCAATCGATGCTAGGGGATTTAATATCGAGCCTTAAATTGTGGAAGGTGAATCTAGAGCATTGGGTGGAGGAGATTGCACAGTAGAAGACCTCCCTTATGGAGTAGTTGGGCACTATTAAATCGAAGGAATTCATGTTAGATGTGGAAAATCAATGCCTAAGAGAAAAATCTAGGGAACAAGAAGCTGACATTTAGAAGCTACAACGACATGTAAAGAAGATGGAGCATGAGAAGTCACCCGGGTTGGCATTCTATGGGCACAAGTACATTTATAAGTCTTCAATGGGTTCGTTCCCAATAAAAAACATGTCACTCAATGAGGACCAAAAAATGGAGTATCCACATTGACAATAGGCTTAGAGGTCAAATATTACCCATCTACCAACTGCTGGAAGCATTGAAACTAGAGTGCAAGGCCATGGAAATTTTCATGGTTTTCTATAAATGATTTGTAGGGTAAAATTGTTGTTTTAGTAGGCCTTGATAGTCCTTCTATTGAAGGTTAGTATCATTAACTTCATCCTTTTAGTGACGATGACATGTATAATATGAATAATAATAGATGGCATATCTCTCTTGACTATGGAATTTGGGAAAGGATAAATACATAATAAATGAGAACCAATGCCCTTTTGAATGTTAATGAAACTTGTAGTGGAGAAATGAAAAGGCCCTTTTCAAAGAAAGGATGAATATCAAAATATAGTGATCAATCCCAGTTCTTGGAGGACCAACTGCCATATCGAAAATTACAATCAAGTAGTGAACTATTGTGAATGATCTACTTTCTATGATATGCTAAAATTTTGCAACATGAGATTTCAGAATAAAATCAAGAATCATGGTTCCCATAACTTGAAAACCAAATATGGACACACCAGTGAAATCAACTTCATAAATCCACATAATTAAAATATGGTCAAATCACACACAATACTAAAATAGGGATAGTTTCCAAACTCTAGAGTCTAGTATGGATACCAAAAGAAGGTAGAGAGAGAAATGGAAGAATGTCAGTAGTAGAGGACATAAATGAAGTGTTGACACAAAGGGTGGATATCTTATATACACAAACAAAAGGAAACTAGGTCTTTTGTTTTAACATAACGGAGAAGGGACCCCCAGTGTTGAACATGACACACCCACCACTCAGAAAAACAAAGTGGAATACTTTTCACACTCAAATATTGCAATTGTAGATATCCAATTCATGGATACAAAGATGAATCATCCTCAAAATATAATTTTTTTTATACTTACCCTAAAATCAAAACAAAAGTGGATAACATAGGTGATGACAAAAAAGGTAGACATAGACAGTGAAATAATAAGCAAACAATATCACCTTAGAGAGAATTGGTTAAAAAAAGAACACATTCATCAGATGGACAAGGGATTCTAGTATTAAAAAGGGCATTCCTTCCACTCACAGGACATGTGGGATGGAATAGGAACCTTGATACTGGATTGTTTTAAATATCCTATTCATAGTCTGGACAAAGACAATACACACCTCATTACTAAACTCAATTGAATGATAAGAAGTTCTTGCCATTGCTACAATTAATCACCACACATCACATAAATCTAAATTATGGCATCAACTAGGACTCAAATCCAAATTTAAGAAAAATATCATTTCTTTATTTATGATAAATGATTATAAGTTACACTTAACTATGGGGAACATAATTACAATTGTGTGCTTGTCACAGGTTCAACTATATCATTAGTTCAAGGAAATATTTAATAAACAAGTGACCAAAAGAACAAACCCACACAAACATGGTGACAACAACAATTGAAAGGTATACTTATATGGAACTTAGTATCTAAATCTAGTTAGAAGGAACATGGTCCAAGTTATTGGCTTTAGTTAGTTAATGCCCTAGATGAAAAATACAGAGTAATTTTGGAGACAAAAAAACATAATTACAATGGTATGTTGTTCTATACATTGCAATAAATCAAATGATATATTAATCGCCCCAAAACTTCCAAGAATGGGGGATTGTGTCAGAGTGAATCTATATCTAGCATTAAAATGGTGGGACTATCTTTGTAATAGTTATGTCAGTACTAAATTGAGTGCCAAGTTAGTAGCTTTAGTATCTTTAGGGAGATATAGAGATTAGGTCTAGATGTCTTATGTTAGGCCACTAAGAGTCTAGGATTTCTAGGCTTAGGATGTAGGTTAGGTTTAGGGTGGCCGAGGTATGTAGGGGTAGCCTAGGTTAGGTTAGGAGGTTTGAACCTCCTAGGAGGAGCAAGAAGCATATGAAGAGGATGATGAACCTCAGGGTCACTGCATTCAATGTGTACTACATTGATTTAGGCTAGAAACAATGTTGTCTAGAGAGACATACCTTGGGGATTGTGTCCACCGCCATGAATCCTTAACACTCATGGAGTCAACATAACTTTGTCTTCTTAAATTCAAATTTCCTAAAAAAAATCATTGATTCCACATTCATTACGAAATATCATGATAGTCATAAATCAACCAAAAATCACCTTAAACTAGTCCTTAACAAGATCCATACCTTTGAGTGATGGGGTGCCTCCAATGTTGCTCCTCTCCATCCTGCAATTTATCACATGACTTAATTATATTTTAGAATAGTAATTAAATATGTAACAACCTCTACAAGCTAATGACTAAACACAAATACCTAAATGAGCTTCTCTTCGTTTCAAGAATAAATTATTCTATACTGAACAAGACAAACCATGTGAAGGTGGAAGCTCTTTTGGCCCCTCCCCCTCTCTCACATCACTCTCATTTCCCCATACCCAATCTATCTAGATTTTACAACTATAATTAGAAATGACAGTAACATTAAATGTAAGAAAAAAGCATTCTTCGCCATGTGCTAAAACAAAAAACATGAAAGCAAATAACATTCATGACATGTCGGAAAACAAAATACATTACATTAGAGCATAAATATATTAGATTTATATTAATAATAAAATGTCTAATCATTTGTTTTTCTTCTTCTTCTTCTTCTTGGTCTCCATGAAAGAACAAATTAAGTCATCATCATAATTTAACTGATCCCCCACAGTTATTGGGCCTTCGTGAAGTGTTGCATCATCAGTAATCAACACCTCGCGCCATGATGAACTTCTAGTATTTCAACGTGGAGGTTGAGGATGTGCATGGGCATCCACTACTGAAAAAACAACAAAAAATTCAATTGATATTGGTATTCATTGTTCATAGGGAAATTTAATTAATACAGATTTAATTACAATGTTTTATACCTGGATTAGTCGATGCAGTAGAAATAGTAGTTGGTGGCCTCATTGTTGTTTCTACGCTTTTTTATCTCCTCTCTAGATTGACATCTACACGCTCTTCCATATGAAACAATATAAGTATTTAGTACAGAATATACCCTAAATATTAATACTCATTGAAAAATGAAAAAACATTAAAAATGTGTTCATACCACTATGTAATGGTCCTTTGACAACAACGCTTGAATCAATATGGGGGTCGGGATGTGCTTCATCGGGTACATCAAAAGCATTGGTAGCATTATTTCTCTCCTACGAATGTGGAAAAGACACACATTATTTTACATTTAAATGAATAAAAAATATATTTTACATTACAAGTAATCAATGAGTAAAAACTAATCGACAAGTTTTTAATTTCATTGTATTTACCATGTCCTCCATAGAGACACATGGCGATTGCCCCAAGCCTCTTCGTCATGCCAAAACACCATCAAAACCCTGCGTGAACTCGACCTTTAGATCTTCTTCTGTGGCTTCGTCATTGAACGAATCCCCCTGAATTGAGAAATATCAAAATCATTAGTCACTAGCTACAATGAATTACATATTTTGTGACGACGATAAAGAAAAAATAAAATGTTTAGGCGATTACAACCCGTGCCTTCAATATCCCATAACCACCTTGGCCCAATTTATGTTGGTCGTGTTTGTATTGTCTTGCCTTTGTTGCCTTGGAAGTGTCTTGGAGTCTACGCAATATTTTGAAATATGTTAGATATTGATTGTTTTCCTCATAAAGTAAACAAAAGACCATCATAGTAAATTGAAAACACCTCTTACCTTCCAGGGCTAGGTGGTTTCTTCCCTTGTTCTTTCATCGCTAATTCTCTTGCATCGATAATAACTTCTTTCCACTCCCTTTCGGAGACAACCAAAGGACATTCACACTTGGGGTCCTGTAATAATTTATTCCTATACGCCTCTCTAACATGTTTCAAATGCTTTCTGGTCCTTTTTAGGACTTTCGGCTTATTGAATGAGTCACCAAACTCTCCAACCATTCTAGAGTTAATAAGGCTTTTCAATTTGGAATTTTTTCGATTCCATCGTAGTCGAATGGTCGACCCAAAAATTTCTAATGCATAGTCATGAAAACTATTGTAGATCACATTGTTTCCTGTAAAACATCGTCATCATTAGTAATTTAAATCTCATTGATATCTGATTTTTTAAACAATTATATAATAGGAATCTCGATAAAGACATATATTAAATACCTGGTAGGTGTACTATTTTTAGAGGAACCATGTCCTGGTTGACCAAAAATGATATCGCGGTTGTTCCTGTGATTTGGATATGTGTAGCACCAGGGTAACAATCAACGGAAGAGTGTTCAATTCCATGATCATGTATACCACTTGCACGATCTGGAGTGTGTTGTGGGGGCGTGGCATCACCCCTAGAAGGTATAGAATCAGTCTTATGCGGTACACTTGGGGTGGAAAATAGCCTCGTGGCTACGTGTCCATGCAGTTTCATTGTTGCATTCCTGATACTGCTACCAGGACCTTCCCCTTCCCCTCTCATCGATCTTACACAATTCTACAATCATAAATATGTGTTAATTGCATATATCAAATTACAAAACTTAAAACCAAAAATTGATATTGTTAGATGACATGACTTACCCCATAATTTTCTATCTTAACGCATAATTCAGCTATCCTTAGGAAGTCCTATTTGTTTTCGGCCCAACAATAACCAAATCCCGGAATTCCCTATTGGCCTTTCTTAGGGACAATTCTATTGTCTGCAAGGGGTCTCTAGAATCAAATATCTCTTCATCTCTTCTATATTCATCATTTTCGGTCGATGTGGTGCTAGGAACGGGGCCTTTGCTTCAATAAACACCTTTTCCATGCTCAGGGCCTTTGCCCCGATCACCATTCTGGCAGAATTTCAAGAATAATGTTAGTACGTGCAAGAAATATTGAAAAAACAATATATGAAATAATGGAATATTGGCAAATATTATCAAATGAAACATTCACACATACAAATTAGCAAATATTTGGAAATGAAACATCAAGCAAAAATTAGCAAATGGAACATTCAGAAATAAAAGAAAATTTCATCACAAATGAAACATTCACAAATTAAGTACTCCCTTTTTAAGTTTGGGTATAATGTGTTTTTTACCGTAGCAAAAGAAGACGTTCCTGGGTCGACTCGATTCATATTGTAATCGACCAACAACTCTTCGCATGTCGTTATTGTTTTCACCACATATACAAATATCCTGTTACCTTCACGTTCCTCAAAAATGCAATTGGGTTCCTTTCTTGTCGTCCCAGACCTTGTACTATTTATAAGACCTACAATATTCCTCAATGCCTTTGGCCTTCCATCAATATACATAGTTTCTCCTTTATTTTTATTATTTTCGTTCAGTTGTATATAATTTGCGGCGAGTGTGTATCTCTACATACTAGGCATATATTGGACCAGCCTCAACCATACTCCATAAGTGTAACATGGTCCAACATACTCAACCAATTCAACCAATCCACCATATTTTACCTTTATGCCATCCATGGAGAATAAACCAAAGCCATGGATGGATGACGAAGAAATGTGATACATCCTCTCATTAACATAGAAGTCGGTGTCCCACTCTGGTAGTTCCTTAGGTACCCATTGTTTCAGTATTTTTTTGTACCTCAAGGGAACCTCGATGTCACCTATTCTCTCATCGTCATAATATCATGATCCTCCTTCAACAAGAAAGAATTGCATGCACCTACCAAACTTGCTTTTGACCTTTTCACCTCTAGTTGATTTTGCCTTGTTATATGTGTTGGATATGTTTTCCCTTGTCCCTCTCGGAATTTCATCGCTCGAGCTGGATGATAGGTCTGATAGATGCATATTTGGTTGTACCTACACTCCATTGAGGGAGAAGGAAACGTTAGGCCAACGATCTTCATATTATAGTATAGCTAAAGATAAACATTGAAAAGATAAGGGCAATGTAAGGATATTTCTCACGATAACTATAACTAACTCAATGTTAACTATATCACTGTTAGAAAGACATTAATTATATTGACTCCGCTCACCCTTTTCTGGGACTCTTTTTCCTTTTCTGACTTTTCATCTTCCTCATTAATTAATAAAGTGATTTACATTTGTTCTTTCCATTTTAACTCAACAACAAAGTGATATTTGTGTGTCTTATCAAAGAGAGGGAAACAAAATGATTTTCTTAGATGCAAAGCATAAAATCATGTGCCCTAACAATTAAAAATCATTCAATAACATAAGATTTTACAATTTTATGACAAAAGTAAAACTCTACATGGCCTCTTCTTTAATGTTGATGATTTGATCAATCAACAAATTGATGGAAAGAACAAAGGGATGGGGGAGGTTAATGCCAAAATGTTAATGCACAAACTAGCAGGTTGGATATGGAAAGGTAGTCTAGCTAGAAGAGTGCTAAGGAACATAACAGGATCCCCTCGAAGATGTCACAATGGATCAAGTTATCTCTATTTATGTCTATGTATTTGTGCAATAGACCAAGGGAGGGTTCCCTACTACTTCCATAGTGACATGTATTCGTGCAATAGATATGTCAAGATAGTATAGATTTAATGATCGGTATCCAATGAGATATGTGCACAACCAACTCTCTGGGTGGAGGCCAAAAATACTCAATGATAGGTGGGCTTGGTAGTTTGTGGGAGTGGCACAAATGCTCAGGAAAAACACACTACAGGAAGACAAGTGTCAAAACATCTACAAGAAGACATGTTATTCCTATATGAGGTTACTAGGATCCCTTCATGAGAGAAAATAATTCTTGAATGCTTTTAATGTGTACTCTCCCCCATTATTACACCTTAGTATTTTCAATGGTCTCCCAATTGTTTCTACACAAAGTCTTTAAAAACTTTAAAATGATCAAAGACTTATGATTTATTTTTAGAAAGTAAACATATGTATTTCTTGAAATATCATCTATAAATGTGATAAAATACTTTCCTCCTCTATGTGACAACACTTGAATTCACTTGTAGATGTTTGAGTGCATCAATTCCATCATTCCTCTTTTTCTATACATTTCATCCTTATAAATTGAGTGTCTATGATGCTTCTCGAGCTTGCATCCCTCATAAATCTTGAATTCCACTAATACCCTCAATTTGAGTCCATACACAAATTGTTAATTGGACAAAACTTCTGAAGACTATGTTCCAACATGCCCAAACTTGTGATTCCAAGTGTCGATATTTTTCACTAATCAACTAGATTAACCATGGATCTCAATGCCACTTATAGTATCCCCACACTTAGTGTATACAAGTTTCCATCCCTCTTTCCCATGACAACTACTTATCCTATAAGAATTAGGTATCATTTACCTTTTTGGGGATCATATTTAGTCATCAACAAGGAGGATTAGGTTAATCATGGCCTGAAGGATTGTGATAATTTGATCTTTTTGAAAATTTATTGCCTAGTTTTTTCACATTTAATTTAGCCTATATGGATTGTCAAGAAATAAAATTTGTGTCATAAGGTAGGTGGGGGGACTATGGGATCCTCACCACTTTGGTTCTCACTGCATTACTATACTCCCTACAATATTTATGTGTGTGACCCTACCAAAATATTTATATTTAGTTTAATCGAATCCAAGTGACCCTAATTGAAGCAAACAAAGGAGGGAAAAAAATCTAGTGATAATGGGAAACCTAGTAAAAGAGATAAGAACCTACATAAATTGAACATATTCTACTTTTTTAGCACATCCAATACCACTAAGAACTATTAAAACAACTCCAAGTTCAACTTGAAAAACCAAGGCTATTTTTTGGATTGCAAAGGAGACTTGGATGATTAGGACAACATTAAGACAAGACACTAATACAAGGAGTCATGAAAAGAACACAGTGTGTATCAAGCCCAAGATAAATAAGGTAGCTCTTCTATGGTGGGGTATGGGAAACATTCCCAACAATTATATCTTTAGTGTTCCAGGTCAGGTATGTTGTTACTTATGTGGGCTCAATATACAATATTTTCCTTCATTCAAAGATCTACCCCCAAAGTCCTAATAGATGATACAAGTAGTCAATTATGAGGTGCACAATGATGATGATCTCCTTCATATTATCTATTATCATACTTTGACACATTGCTTTTGTGAGGATGTAAATATTGTTAAACCTAGAATAGTTGGCTTTCTCTAGAATAATTTTTTATGGGCATGAAGTGCATTTTACAAATCTAGGCAGGAAAGTTTTGAAGTGCTAGAAAAAGGCCTAAAGTGCCATTTGGGATAGCTTGTTTTTCTCATCTAAAGGTGATGCTGGAGTGCTAGATTTCAAGATGTCATTATTCGTATGAAGGACTACAAGTTTCTACCTTTATTTATATATTTCACATTAATATAAAACCATCTACGTGCATTTTAAAAGGATGACTTAGCTCATATGTGTGCTCTATTTTAGGGAATATTTGAATTACATAGAAGATAGTGACAATTTCTGGCACATGGTAAGAATGTTGATCTTGCGAAGTGATATTTGGGAACTCTGCAAGCCCATTATGAAAAAATCCCTACAACCATTACATTTCATCAAACCATATTTCTATCAAGAATTTCATAAAACAATTAGCATGCATACTCAAGAGATAGGAGAAAGAAGTCAAACCATATTTATCCTCTACTTGTGCCCTCCTCCCATGTGCCCTCCTCTGTGTGTGCCCTCCTCTGGTGCACCCTCAAAACCATGTGCCCTCCTCCGGCCGTGTTCCCTCCTCTGGTGAAAAACTGTGTGACCTCCTCCCATGTGTGTCTTCCCTCCTCCTGTGCACCTCTCCCTCCTTCTCCTCCTCTCCCTCCTTCTCCTGTCCTCCTCTCCCTTCCACTCTGTGTGAGATAGTGTAGTGGTGAGTGCGAAACCATGTGCCCTCCTCCCGTGTGCCTCTCACTCCTTCTTTGGTCCTCCTCTCCCTTCCACTATGCGTGAGTGCTCCTCTCCTCTCCACTCTGCATGTGATAGTGTAGTGGTGAGTGCGAGCTCCAAATATAAGCGTGATAGTGTAGTGGTGTGTGCGATTTTGGTTTGTTTTTCTTTTTATGTTGTTTTGTTTTGGTTTTTATTTATTTATTTATTATTTATATATAATATAATTTATATATTATACAATATATATATATATATATAATATCTAACTCATAGCCCCCGAGATATAGTCATGGATACATCCTTGGTGATGAGGGGAATAAGGGATTCCAAGAACTACTCTATAATAAATGGATCATTGATATTGGATTTTCACAAGGCATATTTTATAAGGAACATCATTGATATAAGGAACATTTTCACAAGGCAAATCTTATATGGGATACTCTCTAGGTTTACCCTCAAACATTGGGATGTGAGAGGGATTTTTATTTTGAATATTGGTCCAATTGGTATCATGGAAGATAATATCATTTATTAACTTGGTCAAATAATGGAGATTTAACCCTTCCATAAAAGTCACAAAAGATTGGTTGGCATTGGCTCCAATATTGGTAGGGTGCTCATGTTCTAGGGCTCACTCTCTCAACTATGCCAATTGTGCCAGAAAGGAATCTTTTAGTACAATGGTGAAGAGAGTCTTGTCTCCTTGTCTCTAGGGTTTTGAAGAGAAGTGCACAAAATTTACAAGGAGGTCCTTTAGGGTTTGAACCTTGTGTGAGAGAGAGGAGTGCACAAGTTTGAGGAGGGATTTATTTAGGGTTTATCCTTGTGTTTCCTTTAGGGTTTGAGAGATGGCGTTTGTACTTTGGTCTCCATGCCTCTCTATCACTCACACAAATTACAATGGTTGTGAATTTGATGGATGGTTACCTTGCAAAGGCTGCACCGGTTATCAATTTGAAGCTTCCCAAATTCAGTCGTTAGCAACATCAGTTGGTTCATTCAAGTTTAGTCGTAGCTTCGACAAGTTTCATGGGTTCCACAATTTGGTTGGTTTACTCAAGTTGGGAACATGTTTGATCATTGGATAATGTTTCTTTGTGAGTGGTTTAGACCCAAGCTGGAGAATTTTGACATTAGAAGATGACACTATATAGGTTTGAATAGGAAGAAACTAAGCGAGGGTTTTGGTTCTTCCAAAGAAAAAAGGGTAACATGGGAAGAGCATAGAATAAATCTATATCTTCATACACTCATTCCTATTAAGGGGGGTTTCTTCAACTCATTTATCTCTTCATGGTTTCCCAATACTAGATTGAAACATAAAGGACAATACATAGTTGTTGTCACATCATTTAATGATTAGAGAATTTAGTTGATGAATCATATCCAATAAGAAGAAAAGAAGGAATTTAGTGATGCTTGGTCATAATCAAGTTCTCCTATCCAATGCTAACACTTCTAGCCCCCTATCCTACCACTCTAACAACTCTCGGCCTTCTCTTTTGAGATTGTTTAGAACAGAAGTAAAAAAGTCCTATTACATATCTAAGCTACCCTAAAGAGCATCCCCCTAAACCTTAGCTACTATACTACCAAACGTTGAGACTTAGGCCACCCTTTAGGCATGCTCCAAGACCTCACCGCCTGCCATACTTTGACTATCTCAACATTAGTGTAGCAGCCCCTTGTCATCATATATTTGTCCTAACTACCCCTTAAACTAGTGTAGGACTACCCCTAGACTTAGGTCATCCACTCCTCATCATAAAAAATTAATTTAGGATTAGAATTTGGGACTGATATTATCATTATATACTTCATAAAAATGATTAAATCAGTCCTATATTTTGACATTTCATTACTCCATATTTGATTTTGGAAACAACATAAAATCATAACATCAATCTTTTTGAAAGAGGTCAATGTGTCAAAGAGATCAAAATATCATGCCCAATATGTAACAACATAGAAATCACAACACTACAACTCTTTCCAAGAATTTGATCATATGGTGTTATTTTATTCCCAAAATCAAATGTGGAATGATGAAAGGTCAATTTATCATAAACAATAAAAAATATATGCCAACCATGAGATCACAATTTAATTTCCAAATGTTCTTTTTATCTCTAAGGTAAAAATGTGCAATGATAAGGTCCCAAATATAGGACTGTGTTAGTAGTTTTCTGAAGTGTTTTATATCAGTCCTAAAGAGAAGACTTGTAAACTAGTGTCACTATGGGTTAGGTTCTCTCTGTTTAGGCCAAGTGAGTTTTGTGCTCAAGGCCAAGGGAGGATTCCCTATGACTTCGTTTGTTCATAGTGTTGATCAATGCTTTAGATGTAAATTATCTATGATGTATATTTCCCAGAGGCAAGGAAAAAAGAGTTATTCACACAATGTCCCGGAGACAATCAAACAGTTAGCTTATGGATCAGATATGAAAAATGCAAGTAAATACCAGTAGAAAATTAGTGCCTTAGGAAGGGGCTATGGAGTCTAGAAAATGTCACAATACTTATAATATTGACCTCAGGATAGTATATCGTGAGGTCTATCTAAATATTTAGATAACCAAACGATGCTTCAGTCAAATGATGACTCTTTCATGTAAACTCATCAAAAAGGTTTTCAATATGTGGTTTAGTGACAAGTTGGGTGAAAGGAAAATGGGAACAAGATATTCTCTTAAATGTGTAATTCATGAAATGCTCAAGAGATCAATCTATCCTGAGTGGCTGTGATCAATATCCAATAATAGTACATGCACTTTAAGTGATTCCCTTTTGATATGATCAAAACAATAATTTTGAAGTAACTCAATCACATATCACTTCATCAACTAGTAAGCGTGAGCTTATTCATCAAATGATTCCTCACCAGTGATATAGGTTCAATCAATTGTAATGCCAACTAATCAAATGAAAAACATGTCAAGATTGTATGTCAGGAAATGGATTGATACCAACCATACTAAGAAACAATATATATTCATTTAATTCAGAGAATTTATGGCTTTGAATCAATGATTGTCAGTCCAATGAATTTACATATATCAAAGTATGAATCACATGAAAGCATATTAGTTCCAGTTCTGATTTAATTTAAAGTCTATGCATCAACAGAGCATAAAAATGATGTTTCTACCACATACGATACATCAAATTTCCAAGTGGAGGGTTGTCTTCATGATCTTCTAAATATGAAACAATGATATCAATCCCTACCTATCATTTCTGAATTTGGGTTTTAGTATAGGTCTGTTTAACAATAATGCCACAGTGACTGCAATTAGATATGTCAAGGTGCCTTTTAGGATGCTAGGTAGTATGCTTTAAGGTGTTGCGTTGAGGAGATATGGTGTCAAGAATTTAAGGGGGTCTTCCCAAAGTATGTTGAGCTAAATTTTGTCCCAAGGCAGGGTAGTTTAAGGTCTCTCTAAGGGGTTATATCAGTCAGCTAGGTATGTTTTCTATAGGTAACTATGAGGGGTAGGATTGGTAGGGAGTTAGTTCTTAGGTAAGAAATGGTAGGGTAGATGCCTAGGGTAGTTACTAAGGGTTAAGTGAGGCTTTTAGAGTAGATATGAGGAAGGGTTGAGGCTCAGGTTAGGGGGAATGCGGACTGTCCTAAAGGTCTGAGGGATAGGCTTATGCTTAGGGTATTCTAGAATAGGGCTAGAGTCTAGCATTGAGGAGTTGAGGTGGTAGGAGGGAAGTAGGACTAAAATCCTAGGTTCTAAGGCTTAATGCATGGATATTATACCACATGTTGAGATCTGAAGTAACGTTCTAGGGCTAGTTTTAGGTGTTTAGAGTTGCGGTTAAGGGTTTTAGGTTATGTAGTATAGAGCATAATTTAGAGGGGAGGTTACTTGGCTAAGAAGGAAAGGAGAGGAGGGTGAGGTATGGAATGGCCTTATAAAGGTAGGCCAAAATAAAAAATTCAACCTTAGCTACTGAATCAATGCACAACAAAATTACCTAGACAGACATGCTGATGTATCCTTTTCCCCATGCGATTGTGGGTGCTTGTGGATGATGCAGAGGTTCTCCTTCATTTCCCCCTTCAATGTGCCCATTCTCCCTACAATGTTTTTAAACTATTTTTAAAGGTAGTCTTCTTCCATTAAAACCCCTGCATTCACAACAAGGGAAATAACATTTCCCATCACCATGAATCACCATTTTCCTCTTTAACATAACAAGCTTTGTTTTATCATCTAGAGTTGACATTGTAATTACCTATTACAACAAATCCATTGAAACATTATAAGTACAATATAAAAATCTATTCAAATAATTTGGTATATATTTAGATAATTGTAATGAAAATTATACAGCATGTTCAGAAAAAATAAGGGACAAAGCATGAAACCTAAAATCAGCTAGAAAAAATAAGGAACAAAGCATGAAACCAATGCATTTCATATCCAACGTACAACACTGTCTATTTGGGAATCTAAATGAAACTTGGTTCTAAAACAACACATTGACCTACACATAAACATCCAAACATAAATGAATCTTCTAATAATCTCTTTGTTGTGATCCACCTACTATTATGTTTTCAAAATTGAGGAACAAAATTGATAGAAGTGCAAGAAAGAGTTTGGGGAGAAAAATAAATCATGACATAAGAAGCTTAAAGGAAACTTTAATTCTCATAAAAAATGATGATGTAAAGAAAATTAATTTGAAGACAACGAATCAAAGATGACAAGCAATTCCTTGGCATAGTAATAATAAATGGTATACTATACATCTTTTACTGTCCATGTTTAAAGACTCGTACTTTGATTCATCCCTGAAATCAAAATATTCCATTAATAAGAGGAGGTGGATCTATTATCACCCAAAATAACACTATATAATATTAAGTCCCTAATAAAAATTAGGGTAGCTTTAGGGATACACAAGAGGATTGATGCCCAATATCACAACAAATTCCACTTCTCTTCACTTCTACTTGGTTCTTTTCCAACTCAAGGAGGAATCCCTAAATGTAAATTTACTAAGGCAAGGATACTTAGATATTCAAGAAGTTCCATGAAATATAAGAACAAAATTAGAGTAATTGAATCTAATTAGAGTTATTGTAGCTGAATCAATAATATTTTTACTCTATCAAAAGTAGATAAACCATAAAATATTTCTAAGGAGTTAAAATAAACCATAAAATCTGATTTAAGGAGTGAAAATAAACCATAAAATAGTTCAATACCACCAAATTACTAAATCACACAAAAACATTTTAAGTACTAACCTTCAAAATCTCAGCTATGTAGAGTCTGATCAATTCAATGTTTCTCTTCTTGAAAGAGAATTGAAATCAAGATTTTAGAAAAAACTAGAACACCATTGCATTAGAAGACCTGGATGATTGTCGCAACTGTAGAAAATGATTGTCGCAACTATAACAAATTTATCGTAACTGAGATATATATAGGATTGATTTCGTCAGTCTTCAGATGAATTCGGTCAAATTGACCAAACAATAAGTTGATGACCGTTTGATTCTCACACGTGC
This sequence comes from Picea sitchensis, assembly GCA_010110895.2. Taxonomy (NCBI): domain Eukaryota; kingdom Viridiplantae; phylum Streptophyta; class Pinopsida; order Pinales; family Pinaceae; genus Picea; species Picea sitchensis. The sequence goes on along the minus strand of SNQJ01S0016821.1, from coordinate 29,341 downwards.
CATAGTTTGTTGATATAATGACTAAAGTTCATCGCTATAGCGACTAAATCGTGGTTGGTCACTCTAGCGATGAATGTTTTCGCTATAATGACCAACGTGGAATGTTGGTTGCTAGAGTGATGAACAGTTGGACCCCGAAAAAAAAAAGTAAATTTAGTCCAAAAAAAGAAAACAAATTACAACGAAATTTTAAACCGTCGTAATATTTCGTCGTAAGTTTTGCCCAATGTAGTAGTGTTAAACATCAGCCAAGTTGCATACTCCATCAATACTAATACTTACCCCTCTCAACCTTCCAATTGGAACAATATTATGTTGGTTTCCTAACCTCAACTAAATGAGAGACCAAATCAACTTTGGCTTACCCATCATTTCCCAGGTCTACTTCGGGATGACATTCACATCGGAGCTAGATCTAAGATAATATTCTCCATATTGTAGTTTCCTATCTACACATTGATTTGAAACTGCCTACTATTTCTCTTCTTGTGGTTCACCTGGTTAACTACTTGGTGTGCGACATGTATCTCTTTCTATTACATGCAACATTTGATAATTCTATGCAACATACTCAAAATAGACTCATCCTTCATTATCTCTAAACAACTTTTTAGAAAACTATTCAAAGTGATTACCTTGTCAACTTTCTTTTCATAATGGTCATAAAATGATGGCATATCATATGTTGAAGGTATTTCATACAAAGGTGGCACGGTTGAATTTGATGCTATCTATTCTCCTCTTTTCACTTCCTTCCTTACTTGTGCATACGTCTCTTTCTCCTTTCTAGGGTCAAACAACGAAAGAGGTTATGTTGCTTTCCTAACCCATTGGTGGATTCTATTTCCTAACAAAATGGACCAAAAGGTCTAACTACTTCTAACTAATTTTTTTAAGAACCAAATATCAATATAGCATAGAAAAACCTCAGAAAAAGTACTCAATGCCTTGAAAAAGAGATAATTTCAAATAATAAGCCTCTTCAAGGGGGAAACCTACTTTTACCCCACTTAAATTTTCAAGTACCAGATGATTCAAAATGAAAATGCCTCCTTGGTATATATAGGAGACTAGAATGTATAATTACAACTAATGGCCTAAAGCCAACATAAATAAAATAACATTACTAATATAATATGCCCCAATTAAGGGGTAATGAGCCAATATTAGGGCTTAACATACCCCTCCCCTTGAGACAAATGTTGTCCGCAATGCTTGAGTAACTCTGGATGCTTCTGTATAAAGACTCATCTTCCCAAGTGGAATCTTCAGCCGATAGTTTCCTCCATTTAATGAGATACTCTGAAATGGATGTATTCCTCAGCTGGTGAATTCTCGTGTCAGTGATGGATTCAAGCTCCAATATGATTTTTCCTTCCTCATCAAGTTCTAGCAATATAGTTTGAATTGGGATCTTGTCGCCTATAACCTTAACCTTCTTTAAACATGGAAACATGGAAAGCTGGGTGTACTGGAAGTGAGAGAATCTGAGGGAAACTCAATTTGTATTCCATAGTACCAATCTTTTTAACACCTTATAAAGGGCCATAGTACTTTGAGGTGATAATTTATTATCCTTCTTGGCTTGCTTGAGGGACATCTGTTTTATGGTTGTAGTATTAAAAAAAAAAAAAAAAAAAAAAAAAACTTATTTCACTACGATGTTGTCTGCTTGTTGTTTCATGCGATTACATGCCATGGTCCGGGTTGTCCCTTTAAGATTTGGAGAACTTGTTATTGATTGTCGATGTGATCTTCCGCTACTTGAAACTTAGATTTTTATTTTAGAGAAGAAGTGATGGAAGGTGGTATCCATAAAGGTGCCATAAATGGTGTCATTTTGTTTGAAGTATGAAAGGAAGCGTTATACCCATGATTCTACCAAGGGTGGCTCCATTTGAACCATTGTGTTTGTTTCTCAGGAGACAAAACAACGAAGGTAACCTTCAAACATTTGTTCACTATCTTGGTTTCCATGTCAGTTAGGGATGATAGGATGGCTATGAGTAGTGGGTACCCAAACAAGGAAAATAGTGTCCAAAAATGTCCGATTGAAGATGGGATCATCACTTACAATAATCTTTGGGCTGCCATGTGCTTGCTTTAGTGTCTCCCATGAATCACGGTGGCAACTATACTAGCTTTGAAGGGATGAGAGAGTGCACAAAAGTGTGCATGGTCCAATCTATCAACAATCACCATGATTACACTCTTTCCCTTCAGACTTTGGTAACCACGTGATAGAAATCCATGGAAACCTCCTCCAATGGCCGACTTGGGATGGATAATGGTTAATAAAAGACAGAGTGTAATTGTTTCCACCTTATTTTGTTAATGACAAACATTACGCCACAAACCTTTGAACTTATGGAGTTTTAAGTCCATCCCCCCAAAAATGTTTCTTGACTCTATGGTAGGTTTTTAAAAATCCAGAGTTACCCTCTCTTATTGGAGAGGTGTGCAATTCAATAGTACCTTTGGTTTTGAGTTGGGAGTTCTTACATAAATATAAGCGATCCTTGTACCATAGTGAATCATTTTCCATGTAAATGTATCTGATGCTAGATCATGTAACACACCTCCTAAATAAGGACAACTACTCACGACAATAGGTGCAAAGTTTTTTTTTTTTTTTTTGTTTTAGCGGTGTGTGTAGCGTGTGAAGAAAAAACCCCTCATTACATCACCACTCGAACCAACAAGGCCTTAAGTAAGCCGAACATAATCAAGACGACACAACATATCATAGTGACAACAAATAGCATACTGGACTCAAAGTGCAACTAGAAGCGATGGGAAGAAAAAAGACACGAGATTAGGTACAATATTATCCGAGAATGAAAGAACCAGCCGGTAGAGTCATTAGTGGGCATTGCTAAACAGCCGAGACCTAACGTCACATTTCGAGTTCTTCATGAAGTGGGTATGCCTTTAAATGGCTCGAGAGTCTTGATACGGCACTGTATTCCTTCCATCGGATTTACACACAGGCATAAGTACTAAGCTACAAGAGGTGTCTATATCACACCCGACACAACATGCCCTACACTTAATGGTACTCCCAAGTACTACAAAATCGGGGACCGTCATGACCTCTACAGGAGACGCCAGTCAGGAGGGAGGACTCAATCGACCGACCACTATTGAGACTCGAAGACATCAATCGGGATCAATTGCTCCATTAGTTATCATTAACCGACAAAGACTTTATCATAAGGTAAAAGCCTATAATATCAACCCCCATTATTATTTATAAGTCATTAGGCACAAGTTCAGGGACAAGCGCAATGCATTATTCTTGTTAATTGCCATAATTGCGCAATGATATCATCCCACCATAATGGTAAACCCCCGAACAATTACAACCTCCATATTATCTAGCCCTTCCTGCCAACTATTACCATAATAGTAATATGCCTAGAATAATAGCATTGCAAATTAACCTCGTCATTGGCAGACATAGATACTAAGCTACAAGAGGTGTCTATATCCCGCCCGACACGAACATACTACGCAATACAGTACTCCCAAGTACTACAAAATCAGGGACCGTCATGACCTCTACGGGAGACGCCCGTCAGGAGGACTCAATCGACCGACCACTATTGAGACCCGAAGACATCATCAATACCAATTGCTCCATTAGTTATCATTAACCGACAAAGACTTTATCATAAGGTAAAAGCTAATAATATCAACCCCCATTATTAGTTATAAGTCATTAGGCACAAGTTCAGGGACAAGCGCAATGCATTATTCTTGTTAATTGCCATAATTGCGCAATGATATCCTACCATAATGGTAAACCCCCGAACAATTACAACCTCCATATTATCTAGCCCTTCCTGCCAACTATTACCATAATAGTAATAACCTTACAAGATACTAGCATTGCAATTAACCTCGTCATTGGCATTTCCATTTAAACAATATTAGCATTGCAATCCAACATCATCATTACATTTCAATTAAGCCAATAATAACATTGCGATCTAAATAGCATCACGAACATACATTTAACAATATTAACTTCGCAACTTAAGTAACCTAAATAAAATTGCAATTTGAACAATTACTTAACCTTGCAAGTCAAACGTCATCATGAGCATTTCATTTAACAAATATTGACATGGCGAATCAACCAACTTCGTTAACATTACAACTTAAAACAATTATTATCTCTAACATTTCAATTTAAATGAATAATAACCTTACGAGTTAAACATCATCACTAGCACTCAATTAACAATTTATGTCATTGCGATTCAACCATCCTCATCATTAACATTACAAATTAAAACAATTATTGTCATTGCAATTTAACGGGCATTACCTTCACAGTTTAGCCAATATTAATATTATTAATATTGTAACTTCACAATATTAACATTAATACTTCAACAAGTATTATCATTTGCATTCAATTTAGATATTATTAACATCTAAGCATATAACAAGTATTAAAACCAATATCAAATAATAACAGTGCCAATAACAAGTATAATCATTGCAATTAACAATTATTGTCATTGCGAATCCACCATCGTTTACATCGCAAATTAAAACAATTATCATTATTGTAAATTAACAAGTGTTACCAGGGCAAATTAAGTAATTAAACCATTATATTTACCGTTGACAAGCTATAACAATTAAATGACCATTTACTATCAACTAATTAATAACTCAGCAGTTACCATTCATGCATTGCAATTTAAGCGAGTAATAACATTGTAAATGAAGCAAGCAATCCCGTTGCTATTTAAACCATTATTCCCATACCTTACGATAACCTTACAACTCTATCATTACCTTTCATACTATATTACTTGTATAGAAAGTAACTAAATTCTACCATCATATGTCATCAATACAATTAAAGCATTTTCCCTATTGTAAAGGCATCTCCATAACCTAACCATACCCACGCCTTCTCCATCAATATCATTTCGATTAAAACAAGATGACCTTACCTTTTACTGATTTTAGCACTACAGAACTATCCAAGACCTAACCCTAGGTGTCCATGTACTGACCTTTATAATGGGATAGTAATGTAAAACAAACTAAGGATGGCTTTCTTTTACAAGACTTGGCAGTGAGATAAAGGTCGATGGGTATCAAAAATTAACATCAGAAGGAAGCATATAGTAGTTGGGTTGTAGTGAAATTCATAACGATGTATTGAACTAAATAAGGATCTTCATTACACAGGAAGGGATAATAAAAAGGGGACACGACAATCAACATAAAATTAAATCAGGATCTTCATTTCACGAAAGGAAAAGATAATTAATAAAAGCTATCATTTGGATTTTCCATTTTAAATAACGAGAATTCAAATTCAGCCATACCCTCCATAAATAATAACAATGCTGTGCCTTAAAATTACCCTACTTAAATTGCTTTTTATTTCTTAATACCCAGCTCCAGCTAACCCTATATTTGATGGCGAAAACCACAATCTTGAATAGCATACTACCTTTAATAATCGACCATGCCTCAAAGCGTCTAACCTGTCACCATTTCCAGGCATCGATAACACCACCATCTGGCCATTAATTATCAGCCGACGGGGTATTAGATAAACTGAGCAATGAGACATTAACACCATTTACTGCCAGGTAGAGGCAAGGACTCCGAGTAAGAGCATCCTGGTCATAAAAGTTGGCTTAATAGCTGGGTGTCGGAAAAGATGAGGAGGAGGAGGGCGTGGATGACAGTCGGTGGTTTATGGGGGCTCGAGCTCCTGAAGGAAGAATTCGCCACGCAGCAAAAGGGCAGACATAGGTAAGTGAATTGGCAGAACGCACGTGTTAAAAACGCGGAGGAAAAAACGTGCGCGCGCAGACAGTGGCAGTTCCCCACGGCAGTGGTTGAGTTACAAACATGCTATGTGTAATCAAGAAGGTTAAATCATTACCTGGAACAACCATTCAAATATCCAAGAGGATTTTTAAAACGTTACAAGAACAGAAAATTTAATTAACCATCGTAAATAAACCTAACAGTGTTGTGCAATGCGATTCGAACTATTCTTATGCGCACGCAATGCAAAGAGGAACCTTGAAATATCATCTCAGGAAATGAAAAATAAAATTAACTATTGTAAATAACCTATCAGTTTTGTACATGCGAATTGAACTATCCTTGCGCACGCAATGAAAAGAGAAACCAGGTATTATCACTCCAGGAAGTAAAAATAAAAGTTAACTATTGTAAATAACCTATTAGTGTTGTACATTGCGAATTGAACTATTCTTGCGCACGCAATGAAAAGAGAAACCATGCATTATCAATCCACCTACCTTAGGTCAAGAGGGCGCACGACAGTCCACTGCGCCAATCAATAAGGGCTCGCTACACAGTAATACATTCAGACCTTTTTAAAACGCAACACAGAGAGAATGGAAACTCGACTAGCAAATGGGTGAATAGGAATCGGCGGCCACAACGCATGAGAACCAGATGACGGTGAGTAGACTAGGGAACATGGGACTAGGCACCACCACTGCCTATCGGTAGGAAGGCACACCCTAGCCCTCGGCAATGCTCAGTTTTCAACAGATCTCAGTAAAAATTTAAACGCCCATCTAAATGAATAAAAACGACCAAGGTCAAATTTCCACAGTAAATAAAAAAAAATGCCCCAAGAAGACGATTTTCCCGCAGTACAATTGAAGACCCAACGAAAGAAAAACGCCCATTGTATAAATCGAACACCCACAAAATAAAATCGCTCCCTGTTCTACGGGGAGGCCTCCTATGGACAGGTAAAAACGAAATAACAGAACCCACAGCCATTTACCAGAAACCCTCAACTATGTTGTTATAGAAACGAAAATCTTCTAAAATACCCTCAATTTTTTTTTTCTTACAGGGTATGAAGGACGAAGAAACAATAATCCACAACAATAAAACCATAATCACAGCAGTAAAACACTTATGCATTCTACTCTACTAGTTCAGGAACATACCTTGGCCTTATTCGCTTGCCGCAACAATTCCTGTGCTCCTGCCACTCCTGCTCCTGCTTGTCGACCGCAATGAACTCATCGGTACCTCCCAGCCAAACGCTAGGGGTACTCTTCTTCCCCCTCGGCCCCCCGAGCCGCAAAGGGGCCACACCCAATCAGAGAGTAACTAGCTTCTCAGGTCGCCTCCAAGGCTGAGCTACCACTCAAGTCTGCTGAGAATCCCCAACTCCTACAAGAAATCAGTCCAGTCTCTCTAGTCTCCAGCATAACAATCCAATCTGAGCCAAAAGTCCCTTCTTTTCCCCTCTCCCTTTCCTTTATTCAGTCTCAAACCCTAATTNAATACCCTCAATTTTTTTTTCTTACAGGGTATGAAGGACGAAGAAACAATAGTCCACAACAATACAACCATAATCATAGCAGTAAAACACTTATGCATTCTACTCTACTAGTTCAGGAACATGCCTTGGCCTTATTCGCTTGCCGCAACGATTCCTGTTCTCCTGTCGCTCCTGCTCCTGCTTGTCGACCGCAATGAACTCACCGGTACCTCCCATCCAAACGCTAGAGGTACATTTCTTCCCCCTCAGCCCCCTGAGCCGCAAAGGGGCCACACACAATCAGAGAGTAACTAGCTTCTCAGCTCGCCTCCAAGGCTGAGCTACCACTCAAGTCTGTTGAGAATCCCCAACTCCTACAAGAAATCAGTCCAGTCTCTCTAGTCTCCAGCATAACAATACCAATCTGAGCCAAAATTCCCTTCTTTTCCCCTCTCCCTTTCCTTTATTCAGTCTCAAACCCTAATTCCTCTTTTCTTAGGTTTTCCCCCCTTTTCCCTTTTGATTTTCTTATTTTTCTTTTTAATTTATTTTGTTTATATTATTTTATTTTATTTTTCTTTTTTAAAAACCCAAAGAGTATGTGCGCTCCTTATCAATTTCATTTTATTTTCACACGCTTAACTTTATTTGTTTACAATTTGTTTAT
>SNQJ01S0016821.1:0-21367 GCA_010110895.2 Picea sitchensis | reverse complement strand
TTCAAACCAAAGTTGGAGTTTCTCCATTCTTGATTCACCTTCCTTGTGTCCTCATTATGAATTTCATGGGATGCATTTTCACTTTTAGGTGTCTTCTCTATTATGAAATTTTTCAATACTTCCATGATCTCCCCTTTTAAACCATCCATCATCTCTTGTAGTTTATCTTTTGTAACTATCTTCTTTTTTAAATCATTTATGTACCTACGCATTTCTTCACCTTCATCAAGAGTCCAAGAAGGATTTTCTGGAGGCTTAGTTGATGTAGAAGTTCCCTTTTTGGGTGGAATGTTGACCAAGTATCACTTTTGAACCTTGATTTTGAGGTGGTTCTTCTAGACAATATTTCTTCTGTTGTATCTCCTAAGTTTCGGCCCTTCTGGGTATGAGACTTTATTTTATGTAGTTCTATGATATTTCTTCTCTTCAATTCCACAGGTATGATAAAAATTGGATGTGCCAAGTGGAATTTATGGTAACTTCCCCACAACTTGTCAATTTTTGGCCTTTCCAGGAGGTCTCATGTGTATAGCATGCCTCGCACAACATAATTGATATCAAATTCTGAAACTCGCACCCAAAATACTACAGACTATCCATGATCCAATGAAACCAGTCCCACTTAATTTGGATACTCTAGGAAGAAGTTATGATTGTTTTACCAAGAACACATTATTTAGACTAGTCAATATGACTAGTCAGATACCCTATCTTAGAGAGGGTGTATCTACAAATTTAAGATAACCCAGAATCTAAAATTTTTACCATACCTACCTTACTAATTTTTGTAAATATATTCCAGATATCAGGGTCTGAAACGTTACAAAAAATATTTTATGGCTAAAATTACGCAATGATTCAGTTCAAGATGATTCCATAACCCTAACTTGTATAGGTTGTATCTCCGAAAGTATAAGGCATCAGGAGCTTAATTCTTAACCCAACGTACCTTGATCTGTCTACTAAATATCCTCCAAGCCATTCCTTTTGAAACATTGTAGAAGACAAGTTATAGCGAAAATGCCAAGGCGTCTTAGATGTAGCAGCGAAACCCCAAGACCTTGAGCTCTGATACCATATGTTAAGAACCAAATATCAATATAGCATAGAAAAACCTCAGAAAAAGTACTCAACGCCTTGAAAAAGAGATAATTTCAGATAATAAGTCTCTTCGAGGGGGAAACCTCCTTTTACCCCACTTAAATGTTCAAGTACCAGATGATTCAAAATGAAAATGTGTCCTTGGTATATATAGGATACTAGGAGGTATAATTACAACTAATGGCCTAAAGTTGACATAAATAAAATAACATTACTAATATAATTTGCCCCAATTAAGGGGTAATGAGCCAATATTAGGGCTTAACAAATTTCCATCTTCCACATGCATTGATTGTTGAAAATGTGCTAACTGTATTCCTTTCCTCTATGAACACTACTCCTTAGACGACTTGTTATGCGGTTTTCTCTTGCACGATTCACAAAACTTGTCCCAAAATGACCTGCTCCAACATAATTCCACATAATTTATCTCCATAGTAGTGACATAAGATCATCAAATAAATTTGGGTGTTCTCATGGATCGACAACTATTTCTTCTACACAAGATTAGATTTCATCATCAGGAGATGCATGTGAGAAGATGAGATCTATGATATCTTAAAGGATTTCCATGATGGTCCATGTGGGGGACACTTTGTAGAAAAACGGAATAGCTAGAAGGTAATTCATTAATGGTACTATTGGCCCACTATATTCAAATATTCCAAGAAATATGTAAAATGGTGCGATAGTTTCTAGTGCATGGGACAACATGTGCAATCAGACAATATGCCATTACAACCTCAATTGGTATTGGAACATTTTGATAAATTTTCCTTGGAATTTGTAGGGATAATCAATCCTCCTTCTGAACATAAATCCTACATCTTGTTATGCATTAATTATGTCACAAAGTGGATTAAATATAAGGCACCCCCGATCATTAGAAAACAAGCATTAGTGGGATTTGTTCATGAATAAATATTCACCAGACTCTGGATACCTTGAGAAATAGCTCCCGATGGAGGGAATCAATTCACTTCAAGACTCATTAGAGAATTGATGTAGAGATACAAGATAAAACATATGGTTACCACACCATATAATCTTCAATCCAATGGACAAGTAGAAGGGAAATCTTTTTTTCTTGAGGCCATCATCACAAAGATTGTCCGACTTCACCTAAAGGACTGGCCTAATAGACTCCCTCAATCTCTATGGTCCTGCTAGAGAACATGTAGGAATAGTAATGATTACACCCCATATGAATTGGTGTATGTAAAGACAATACTATTTCTAATTGAAATAGAGATCTAGACACTTAGAACAATTGTACAAATTGGAATGGACTTAACTGAATCTCATAAGTAAAGACTCCTCCAAATCAATGAACTAGATGAACTTCATCAATATTGTCAATGTTTCATAGTGTTAGGGACCTAACCTCCCTAACCACTCATGTAGGTAGAATAATATAATTCCATGTAATAAAGGCCAATATTAATAAGACCTAGAAATAAGGAAGAATAAGTCAAATGTAAGAAGACCTAATAGAAGCTTCGACTTCTAGAAGGATCTTCCTCTAGATTGTTCTTTTGGATAGATAGAGTATAAATAGAAGTAGAGGGTATGAGAAATATTTTATTGGATAGTATTGTAATACACCTTTTCTCTACTGGAGGTTTCCCCCTCGAAGAGGCAAGTGAACATTGCTATCAGTAATCAAAGTGCTCTTTCTGGTGTTATTTTGGTATTCTTTTGATTATATCATTGCTTCTCTGCCATTTATGGCTAAATTTTTTATATTTTGCATACTATTTTATATCTGAAATACTACAAGTGGTATTAGAGGACCTTCCTTGAAAGAAAATTGTGGGTTAATTTTTTTTCAGGGTAGAGACGTATTTCAACGTCTTAAAGATACAAAGATCTATCATTACTCACACAAACCCGCAGTCAGGGAGTCATACATGTAGGAAATACAAGTGGTACCTAAGCACACATCTATTGGCCACCCTTGTAACCCCTATTGGTGCCCCTTAGAGTTGTAGTGCATTAGACAACACCTGTATACAGATTAGCCTAGATATCCTTATGTGCTCAATACTTCACCAAACTGGATCTATGTTCTAGATACCACCAGATCTGTATGAAAGAAGAAGACATTCCCAACACTACATGTCGCACTCATGAGGGTCATTATGAATTATTGGTAATTCCCTTTGGATTTTGTAATTCTCCTTCCACTTTCCAAAGTCTTATGAATCATGTCTTCCATCATTTTCTCCATCATTTTTTCTTAGTTTTCTTTGATTATATTCTCATCTATATTAAAACTTGGCCATCCTATCTCTCCCATGTGAATTAAGTTCTCCATCTACTCTCTAAACATCAAATTTTCCTCAAACAATCTAAATTTTCCTTTGGTGCCTCATAAGTTGAATACTTGAGTCATATTTTCGGCAAGGATGGTGTTCGCGTGGATCCTAAGAAAATTGAATCTATGCAAGATTGGCCTCTCCATAAAATATTAAGAGATTGCATGTTTTTTTGGGTTTAATGGGCTATTATAGGAAGTTTGTTTGGAATTATGAAAATATTGCAACTCCTCTCATTTCCCTTCTTAAAGAGAATACTTTCACTTGGAATTCAGTTGTGGATCATGCCTTCCAAGACTTAAAAGATGTTATGTGCTTGACCCATGTCCTAGATCTCCCAGACTTCACAAAGACATTTGTATTGAAATGTGATTCTTTTGGGAAAATAATTGGAGTCTTTCTCATGCAAGATGGCAGGCCCTTGGACTTCACTAGAAAACAAGTTTCAAAGCGACATTTGGGCCAATCCATTTATAAAAAATAAATGTTATCTATTCTGCATGTTGTCGATCTCTGGAATCCTTATTTATTGGGTCAATGATTCCAAATCAAAACTGATCATCAGAGTCTCAAGTATTCTCTGAAACAATGAATTTAATCTCTGGTGCAACAAAAATGGGTGACCAAGCTATTTGTCTATGATTATGAGATCATTTGCAAGAAGGGAAAGGAAAATGTAGTGGTAAATTATCTTTCCCAGAAATATGAATAAGACAGGTCCATTTTCTCCCTCTCCTTCATTGTAACATATTGGCTCCAAGATGTTGGTCAAGAATGGTTGCAAGACCCAAAAACGTCTAGCCTTCTCCACCAATTGCAACACAATTCTTCAGTTTCTATAGGGTACTCTTGGCATAATGAAGATCTTTGCTACAAAGTCCATTTGTATTTATGAAAGAAATCCCAACTTAAATCCACAATGATTTTTGAACTTCATGCCTCACCCACAACTGGGCATTCAAGGTTTACCAAAACCTATGAATAGGTCAAATGTTATTTTTTCTAGAAGGGTATGAAATAGGATGTCCACACCTCTGTCGCTGAATGTGAGGCCTTTCAATGCAATAAGGGAGAAACTTTCAAAGCCCCATACACACTCCAACTAATTTTTATCCCCCCTTCTATTTCAAGAGATATTTCTATGGATTTCATTGTAGTCTTACCTAAATCAGGCAATAAGTCAGTCATCATGGTTGTAGTACATTGTCTCCAAATATTATCATTTTTGTTCTCTTCAACACCCATTCACAGCTGCCAAATTGGCTCAAATATTCACGAATAATACCTTCAAGCTTCATGGCATTCCTAATTATATTTTCTCTGATAGAGACCCCAATTTCACCAACATTTTTTGGCAAGAATTGTTCAAGCTACAGGGCACCCAATTGCATTTGAGCACTGTCTATCACCCCCACAGGGATGGAAAGACTGAATTTTTCAACAATTTTTTGGAACATATTTAAGGTGTTTTGCATCTGACCGAAAAAATTGGTGGGATCAATGGTTACCCTTAGTTGAATGGTGGTACAACACATATTACCATACAACTAATCGCATGACTCATTTTTAAGAAGTCTATGTCCAAAAGCCTCCATCAGTTCTTTTCTATATTTCAGGGGTCTTGAAGTTTCAGGAGGTTGAAAAAAATATTACAGTCTTTGAGGCTATTCTTCTTGCCCTCAAAGAAAATTTGTTCATGTCTCAGAATCGCATGAAGAAACAAGAAAATCAAGGTGGTTCCGAATGTCATTTTGTTGAAGGGGAACATATATTTCTCTAACTACAACCTTATAAGCAGACTTCACTCAAAGCTCAACACTTTCAGAAAATTGTGCCCAAATTTTATGGTCCTTATACAGTTCTCAAGTGTGTGGGATCGATCACCTATTAGTTATCTCTACCAAATCATTTGAATCTCCATCCTTTTTTTCATGTTTCCTTCTTAAAGAAGGTGATTGGAACTAAGTTCCAAAATCAAACTAGTATCCCTGAGTTGGATGAAGAGATTTCCATGTGGTTGCATCCACATGTAGTATTGGCCCAGAGAGAGCATCATCTCCATCAACGCACCATATAGGAAGTGTTATTTTAATGGAAAGATACACCTCCAAAAGATGCCACCTGGGAGTCGACCACCATTCTACAACAATTTTGCTCATCTGAATCCTTGAGGAAAAGTTGTTTTTTCAAGGGGGAGGGCATGTTAGGTACCTAACATCCCTAACCACTCATGCAGGTAGAAAAATATAATTCCATGTAATAAAGGACAATATTAATAAGGCATAGAAATAAGGAAGAATAAGTCAAATGTAAGAAGACCTAATAGAAGCTTTCGCTTCTAGTAGGATCTTCCACTAGATTGTTCTTTTGGATAGATAGAGTATAAATAGAAGTAAAGGGTATGCGAAATATTTTGGATAGATAGAGTATAAATAGAAGTAAGTGGCATGGGGTCATTTTCTTGGATAATAATGTAATATATCTTCTCTAATCGGATTCCCCCGAAGAGGCAACTGAACATTTATATTAGTAATCAAAGTGCTCTTGCGGGTGTTATTCTGGTATTATTCTGGTATTGTTTTGATTATATCATTGCTTCTCTGTCATTTCTAGCTAAAATATTTTTGTTTTGCATACTATTTTATATATGGAATACTGCACATCGAAACCTGCACATGATATCTAGATAAATAAAGTACAAACAAATCTTATCAAGAAATGAAGAGAGATTAAATATGGAAGAATGAGAAAATACATTCACACTACTCCAATGAAATGATGATTGATACATAAATGATGTTCAATATGATACAACATGATACAATGAATGAGTGGAATAAACTCATATATAGGACATAACATTCCATAATAGTAGATTGTGTGCATGCATAATAACATAATAGTGATGATCTAAAATAGAAAGTCTAAAATAGAACTAGTCAGTTAACTCCCACTTAACTAGTGTGCCGAAAATATAAAGTTCTCCAACAAATATGTCTTGCACCACACAATAGTAATACAACATCAAATATATTGGTGGCATTAAAATTTCATTAAAAAGAAGAAATTCAAAGTTGGAGACTGGGCCTTGTTATTTGACTCCAAGTTTAAATATTTCAGAGGGAAGTTCCACACTCGATTGCATGGGCCTTCTGAGATTTATAGTGTATATGAAAATGGAGCCATCAAACTTCAAACTATTGATGAAGACATAAATCCTCTAATGGAAAATGGAAACATGCTTCAATTGTATCATAGAACTCTATCCAAGGAAGCCTTTCCGAATAATATCACTAGTGGATGGATAAAAAATGATCTGGATATTGTAAAAGGGGGGAAACCCTTGCTGAATGATTAATTCCTTTCAAAAAAAAAAATGAAATGATGATAATAAAATCTCATCTATGAAAACCCTTAGGGACATGATTGGGGGAATGTTTTTTGAAAATCCTCCCATGTGAGCGCATGACATGATAAAAAGAGAAAGAGAGAAGGGAACTTCATGGTTTCGTGATGGTTATGTTAGGATACTTCTGATCAAGTTTTTAGTAAAGTCTTGTTTTTTTAAGAAATTGTTTTGCAGGATATCCAGGGTAGATGAATGTTGTTTCTGCAACTTTGGTTGTTCTAACTCTTGTTGCTACAAATCTGGTTTCTACAACTATTTTTGTTGGGACTCTAGTTGCTACAACTATAAATGTTGTCACTGTAACTCTGGAGTGTTGTTGTTGCAACTCCTATTGCTACAAATCTGCATATGGATGTTATAAATCAACTACTAAGATATGAACAACTAATTTGGGAAAACACGACTCCTTCCAAGATAGCATGTCAAGTCGTAGTCCTGCCAAACACTTTTCTACTACTTTCGAACATTGTTGCAACTATGGAACATTTATACAACCTTGCACATTGTTGATGCAAATATATGAATTGATACCACTCCAGAACATTGTTGCAACACCTCATGCTATTGCTGCAAATTTGTACCTTGTTGCAAATCTATGCACCACTGTTGCAACTTTTCAATATGGCTGAAAGTATGAGCATTGTTGCAATTTCACACATTACTGTAGCTAACCTCAAATAATTTGTTGCAACTTGGAAGAACTATTCTTGCTACTCTGACTTTTACTACAACTCTTGAAATATGACTGTTTCTACAACTCTTGATGCCAACAAGGATCCTAGCTATCCCATGGGGATGATATGCCAGCTTGACAAATGTATGAGCTATCATGAACACACATGGTAAGTCATAAGTTTGTCTCCTGAGATGCATAATGCGTAGGTATTTATTGGCATACGTATGACCTAATTTCATCAGCAAATATCATCACACATTCATAATCTCCCAAACTATGACATAATTACCTTGTCCCACCATCATTCTCATCCATACTTCAAAATCGTCACCCTCCAAAAACATTCATTATGTGTTGCATCCATAATTTCTTGAGATCTAAGAAAGAAGAATGGGAGGCTCACTAAATTGAATATAACCCACACATATTCTCTTACTTGAGGCATATGAGAATATTGAAGACATTTTCTAGCAGGGAGGCTAGATGGAGTACTTAAATAGGGTTCGAGGATATGACTACAATGTGGGACTTGAATTTTCCATAAATTTAAAGGAAATTAGGACCAAAGTAGTAGGAATAACAGTGTAGGTGACAGAGGATGTGGTGACATAGGTGACTGCGATTCCTTAGAAAAGTGAATGATGGTATTGTTAGTGAAGGCCAAGCAAAAAATCCTCAAAAAGTTCCTCGAACCAGGAAAATATTTGGTCAATAAGAGAATGGAATTTGATAGGACCTCATTACTGAGCCCATGGAAATATGTTTCCATGGTATTGAAGTGATAAATGACCTTTAAGGGTCATTGTGGGGCCATATACCTACAACATATCCATCTACTAGATCACCTACGACATGGAAATTTGGTTAAAATGTCATTTTTCCTCTAGAGGAAACTGTAGACCATGTCCACACATGAACATAAATTCATCCACCCTAGGGAACCCATCACACACCACATGATCATGAAAATTTTGGTCAAGCATGCATTGCACAGGGAAGGAAGAACATGGAATGAGGCAGTGAGAGAATCAACCACCACTGTAATCTTTCCCAGAAGAGTCATAGCTACTGCAAATACACCACGAGACAATGATGCTTCAACTCTAGAGGATGAGGTTTCTACAACTTTATAGGTCTTGGACGTTGTAGCTCTTGACTTCGTAGCTACTATAGCTCTAGAGGATGAAAAATATACAACTCCTAGAACTGTAATCACTGCAAAATAAACCCACGAGAGTTTTGGTGGAACTCCTTAGCGACATGAAGGAATCCATGGGAGCGACATAGAGGTAAAATAAAGAAAAACCCCGAACAAAATACTTTTGAGGAAAATGAAGAGGAAATCATATCGGATGACCCGGAAGAAGAAGAGGGAAAGATATAGTTCTTCAACCTAGAAAAGGAAAACCCCTTATGCTACACAAGAACCAACAGAGGAGGAATACGAAAAATAAATAGTTGTAGTACAAGACACAATGAGTGATGCACAAGACTCTGCCAAACCTACATATGATGAAGAGATAATGGTATAAAACCTTGTTGTTACATAAGAACCATTAAGGAAAACCATAGGAGAGGGCCTTGCTACAATTCTATAGGTCTACATGGACAATGAAGAAGCTACAACTCTAGAAGAAAACAAGGCCACTACTACTCCATAGATGAGAAAAATCAAGAAAGAAAAAATAGTAAGTGCCCCTTTACTTTTTCCTTTGTATTTTATCACTTTTAAGGAAACAATGAATACTTGAGAAGAAGAACATGAGACTTCAAACCTCTCACAATTTTTTAGGAGACGATCTTAGAAAGGAAAGTCAGTTGGTTAGGTTATACTAGATTTCCTAGGCAAAAAGACCCATTCCTACAAAACCAACAGAGGAGAGTCACCATGTTGAACCAGTAGAAGACACTCACCCTACTATCGAAGAAGCCAGTCAACCTGCTGAACCAGTAGAGGAAACTCTCCTTACTAGCCCAGTAGTGGCCAGTCACGCTATTGAGTTAGGAGAAGACACCCAACCTATTTTCAAAGAGGGCAGTCAAATTTTTGAACCAACAGAGGAAACTATCCATGTTGAACCAACAAAATCCAATCACTCTATTGATCTAGTAGAAGAAAATCATCCCACTGTCACTTAGGCCAATTTACGTACTATCACATAGGAAACAAAATACCCCAATCACCTTGTTGTCACAAACGAACCATCATAGAAAATTCACTCTGATGGTATACCAAAACTAGCAGGAGAAGCATAGGACAAATAAAAAATGGAAGTACAAGGGAAGGACCCTACTATTACACAAGAACTAGTAGGGGAGCTTTAAGAAAATGCCTTGTTGTAATCTCTTAGGAATACCAAGAAGAGAAAGAACTTGTTGTTACACAAGAACTAGCAAGGAGATGGAAGATGACAATGATGAAGTGCACTAAAAACAATATATGAGATGATTGATCATTGTACACAAGAAAGGGAAACTCCCATCACACAATGGGCAGTGAATCAATTACTGTGAAAAAAAGAGGACCAAAAAAGAATTTAGATTTAGTGCACAAGTTGGGGAATATGATGTGGATAATGTTATCTTGGAATTGGGGTCTAATGTGAATTTATTTCCTAAACACACCTAGGAGATGATGGGAAAACCCATTCTAGTATGGTCTCTTGTTCAGTTAAGGCTTGCGAATTAGCCCAAAATAGTATCGATTGTTCTATTGACAGGAATGCCTATGAACATGGATGGGGTGCATAGTGTGGTACACTTTGAGGTTATTGAGATAGTGGATGACAATCAACCATATCCAACAATGATGGGACTGGAATAGTATTTTGATAACCGAAAAATCATTAGATTAAAGAGGAGGGAGATGATATTTGAAGTTGGATATTGTAGAGTTACTGGACCATTGGACCGAACAGAAGGAAAAAGATACATAAAGCTAAAAAGAGGAAATGAGATTGACAATTTGTATAACATGAATGCATGGATGGATGATTATGTCAACCCCACTGCAGATGATGCACTAAGTTGGAGAATTATTAGTTCATGTGCATCAAACTTAGAGGAATTTTTGGAGCATTGACAATAAACAATGCATGAAGTTCCAACTAGATGATGTGCACGCATGACCTCATCCTTGCATTGGATTGGAATAAAGATATGTGGTCCACCCAAGTATGATGGATTAAATTATATAAGTTTGTTTGTAAATGAATTTGAGTTGTAGGTACCCGAACAACAAAGGAGTTTAGCACTATATGTCGTCCTAAAAGTTACTCCAGCCAAATGGTGGGTTGCACATAGAGAGGGGATGAAATACTAGTCACAATGTAGAAGACTAATGCAAGTAATGTTTTTCTCTGAGGCAGAAAAAAGTTTTTCTATGTATACAAGAGAAAGTGATCCAACAGGTCATGTTGTGTAGTGCAGGATCTTATGGAGTTCAGCACCAGAGACAAAATGGATGCACAGATTTATACACACATTGGACACAATTTTGAAGAACTGGTATTTGGAATTGGAAATGTGCATAGAGACATCAATATGGGATGAGTTGATCCATAGGTTAAAAGTCACATTTACATTTGAACATGAATCCCGAACAATATATGTAGTGTTATAGGTTATTCGAACTAAGATCTTCTCAGAAGAAGGGTTGATGGAAGTGGTACCACGATGCCTTGTGCATAGAGCCAATATAACGGATCATGAGTTATTGGAGTGATACAATGTTGCTAAGGAAGATAAAGATGAATAATATCACAGGAATGTAGAAGTACCTGAAACAAAAGGAGAATGAGCAGTAGAAGGACCAAATATTGATTATGTCGCATACACACAGCCTACAAAGACATTGATGGTAAACATTGGGACAACAAAGAATCCCAAGCTTGCATAGATAGGAGATTACTGGAGTGATGAGATACTAGAGAATATTGCAAACTTTCTATGAGAATATTGGGACCTATTCCAAACTACATTCTCAGAGATGAAGGGGATAGATAGGGACTTAGTAAATATGAATATTCCATTGAAACTAGGAGCTAAGCTAGTATGAAAGAGACCTTACAGGTTAAATCCAAAGTAAAAAGAGAACATGAAAGTTTAAATAGACAGGATGTTGGATGAAAGAACCATTGATCCCATGGAGGAATCAAATTGGTTCAATCCAATGGTAGTGCAAGACATGAAGACAATAGGAATCAAGATCATCATGGATATGAAGAAGATGAATGATGCATGTTTACATTACCCATATCCAACACCATTCACAAATGAGGTACTATAGAACGTAGGAGGCCAAGAGACTCACTTGTTGACATATGGATTCTCGAGGTACCATCATATAAAAATTGTGTAGGAAGACATGTACAAGACCACGTTCAATAAAAAGTGGGGAAGTTACACACATTGGACACAATTTTGAAGAACTAGTATTTGAAATTGGAAACGCGCATAGAGACATCAATATGGGATAACGAGTTCCATGTTCAATGTAGATTTTTCCATATTTTGATAATGAGTTCCATGTTCATGTAGATGCATAGTCTATAACATTAGGAACAATAATGTCTCAACCATGGGAGGGGGACATAGATCACCCAATTGCATTTACAAGTAGGAAGTTGTTTATAGCTTAAAATAATTACACCACTAGAAAACGACAATGATTGGAAATGGTATACATGCTATAAAAGTTCATAAATTATTTATTGGGGTCTCACTTTAAGATCTACACAAACCATTCTACATTAAAATACCTAGTCAACAAGATAGTGTTGGGGTGGAAAATATGTAGATGGCTATTATTGTTCTAGTAATATGTTTTTGAGGTTGTGGTGAAACCCAAGAAGTTGAATGCAGGGCTAGATCATCTATCGCACATATTATCAGGAGAAGATGCGAGAAATTTAGATGATATATTACCATATTCACAACCATTTTTAGTTAAAATGGTGGATAATTACTTCTGGGGCATCATAAAGTTTCTAAGTATAGGAATGGCTCCATCAAAGATGATAGTGGCATAGAAGAAAACTTGGTAGTCAAAGTAGCAAATTATCAATTGATTGCAGGGAATTTATACAAGTTGGGAGAAAAGAGAATATTAAGAAAATGTGTGTCGGAACATGAAAGACCGATGATACTCGTAGAATCACATGACATGATAGAAGGAGGACACTATTTAGGGAAGGTGACTGCACAAAATACTTTTTGCATAGGGCTCTAGTGGCCTACACTTCACAAATATGCTAAGGAATATTGTCAGTCATGTGATGTATGTCAAAGAGTGGGAAAGTGATCCAGGAGGGATGAAATTCCTTTAAATTCCTTGATAAATGTGCCATATATTGTTTGGGTCCAATCAACCCACAACCAAAAATATCAAGGGAAGGGTACATAATCACTGCAACAGAGTACTTGACAAGATTGGAAGAAGCATCACCAGTTCTAGATTGTACCACAGAGAATGTTGTGAGGTTTTAATTTGAGAATGTATTCACATTATTTGGTTGTCTGTGCATATTACTCAGTGATCAAGGAAGCCACTTTTTGAATAAAACAATTGCAACATTGACTAAGGAGTTTCAATTTCATCATCAGAAGAGTACCCTGTATCATCCTCGGGCCAATGGGACAATGGAACCTTTTAATAAAATATTGGATAATGTTTTGAAAAAAAAAATCAACGTAGGGAGAGATGATTGGGACCTAAGAGTTCTTGCAGTGTTATGGGCTTATCGAACTACAAGTAAAAATTTGACAGGGAAGACACCTTTCAAGTTGGTCTATGGGGAATAAACATTGATGCCAATGGAGTTTATTCTACCTAGCCTACACATTGATGCAATCACTGATCTATTGGACCCTGGCGTAATAAATGAGAGATTGGCACAATTAGTACAACTTCAGGAAGATCAGTTTGCTTTAGGTTTCCATCAACAAGTTCAAAAGAAAAGAAAGAAGGCTTGGAATGACAGACACGTTAAACATAAAAAGTTGCAAGTGGGAGACTAAGTACTACTTTATGACATTAAATTTATGCAACATCTATGGAAGTTTAGAATGCAGTGGTTAGGACCATATGTGATTCAAAATGTAATAGAGATAGGTGTTGCGTAGTTGGAAACCCTAAATGGAGACGTCATTGGAGGATTGGTGAATGGAAGTCAATTGAAAATCTATAGAGATGGTTGACAATCTACCCAGTAATCTGGGTTGCACCAGACCACATGTATCATAGTAGTTGTGCTATAGTAGGAAGTAAAAACATAGAAAACCAAATAAAAAGTAGAAAAAGGAAGAAAATAAAATAAAAAGTAGATAATGAAAAAAAAAAAAGATTATAGAGTACAAGGCATAGGAGATTGTGCGAAGGGAAATATTATTGCGCATCGGGACAATAGATTAAATCACAGCAGCGAAAAATACATAGGGGTAATGAAAGGTCATAAAGACGTTACATAATATTAAATGGAAAAATCCATGGGAAATAACGACAATTTGGTAGTATGAGGAAACAATAATACAACGGATTTGGTAATAAAGACACATTTATTCAATCATTCATCAACCACATTGGCAGATTGGACAAGTGAGTTAAGGCGTGAAGATACATGCATAGTTGGCAAGGAGGCACAAAAATAGTCGAGGGTCACTAAGCGTAAATCATTGTTACTAAGAGATGCATGCAAGCGAGAGTGAACCATTGAAAAATAGAGTGAACCTGAGTGCTTTAGATAAGAACTACAACTTCCATAAAACAACCAGAGAGTAAGTAAAGGAATTTGTTTCACAAGACAATGGCCCCGCCAAAAGTTGGAGTGCCATCAACAGCAGTGTGAAAGAAGTCAAAACGACCAACGAATACACCATAGGTTGAGGAGATACCTAAATCTTCTTCTTTGGATTCACAAGTTAGTTTCCATAGGGATTATGTACCACCAAGGAATGATAACACACCACTAATAAAAGTACCAACAAATGGGAAATACCCATTGGAAACATCACCTGTCCCACCTAATGTAAGTATTGAAGGATATATGCTCGACAAGGTTTTCAGCCTCAAGTTCACAAATCATGATATCACCAAATAGAATAAATTCTTGGAGCTGGCCAAGGAAAAATACTTGTGTGCAAAGAGTGTACAGGGAACATGAGCGATACTACTAGAGACCCATGTGTGGGAAACCAGATTGGAGAAACTGAGCATACTGAACCTGATGGAGATCCCACACTTTGGACACATTTTAGAAATTAATTCTTATGTGAAGATACTTCTCAGTTTCATTCATGGGAAAACATATTGACCCCCAATGTCAATTGATACTGTGTTTATTGCACAAATTATAGGGATCTCGAAAGCTAGAGAGGATCCAACCATTTTGTTCAACAAGGCAGGAGAGAGATCCCTCTCAAAAGAAATGAAGGAAAAGTTCCAAAATTTCAAGGGAAAAGTGGGATTGGATGTTAAAAACATTAGTGATGACAATGTTTGGTTTGCAATGCAGGTATTGACCGGCAAGTTGTTGCACAAATTTTGGAAGGATGAAGTACTAGATGTAGTAATTGCAGTTGTAGAAAAATGCGTTGAAGGGGTTCAAATGAATTGGGACACCTTCTTGGTGAACCCATTTTTTCAATATTGTATTGAGGCTCGGAAAAAGGGTACAAAATTTCACTATGCATGGATTTTGAAATTGATTGCATTGGTCGGATGGTAGGGACCAGAATACTATCAATGTAGGTGAGCATATGGTCAAGGTAGTATGGTTGCATGGTATGCCAACGTATGGAATACACCAAACAAGAGAAGGAAACATGAAACTAATGTCACATTCTTTGTATACTTTGATACTATTAGGTATCTAATCAAGCATACGCCACACATTTCAGGTGAGATGGTGGAAACATGCAAAGAAAATGCGAAATTCAAAGCAGACATGTACCGCATGTATGTGCAGGCAAAGAAGGACCCATCACGCCAGTGGTTTCCAACCAGCTAGAGGTTGACATAAGAGGATGTATGCCTAATTTGGAATGATTGGGAAGACAAGAGAAAATCCCCAACATAGAAAATGAGGCACTCGAAAGAACCAGGCTATTATCAGTGCATCTGCACATCTGGTAGAGGTAGTATGGTTCACAGTATGACAACCTATGGCATACACCAAACAAAAGAAGGAAACATGACAATAATGTCACATTCTTTGTATACTTTGATACTATCAGGTATCTAATCGAGCATACGTTGCATATTTCAAGTGAGACAGTGGAAACATGCAAAGAAAATGGACGATTCAAAGCAGACATGCACCACATGTATGTGCAAGCAAAGAAGGACCCATCACACCACTGGTTTCCAAACAGCTAGAGGTTGATGTTTGAAGGAGTATGCCTAATTGGGAATGATTGGGAAGATGGCAGGAAAATCCCAATAGAGAAAACGGGGCAGATGGAAGATGAAGAAGAGAGGGATAAGAGTGATTGAGAACGAGATGAGGATGAGGAACATGGGAGCGATCAAAACAATGGAGCATGAGATATGCATGGCCCATCAACAATATAAGTTCAACAAACAGTGCCTACAATAGGTGCAAAAAGGAAACATAAGGGGAAGAAACCGATAAGAGGGGTACGCAAGAATACTAAAGTGCATAGAGAAACCCTAGTATATACTTTGATCAATGATGATATGGACCACATAGGCTACCAAGTATGGGATGCCACAAAATATAAGGATTTACATACCATTAAAGATAATTTATTTTAACCATACAAGTGTAGATTAGATGAGACAAATAATCATCTATTTGATAAATTTTCCAAAAAATAAATTCTCAAAATTGTAATTTCCACCAAAATTTCTCTCCTATACATTTTTTTTTTTCTAATTTCCTTGAACACATGAGATAGTAATTTTATTTTTGATATTAATGATCAATTTCAAAAACAAAACCATTTTATTATTATCAAAAAGTAACAAAAATATTAATAAAATAAAATTATTTTTCAAATTTATATGGAATGCCCAAAATAACAATAAATGGTACATTCACTTTTAGAGTCAATTTTGAGGACCATTATGCTACAAGTTAGGACAATAAATTGGTGTTCACTTGTTCCAATCATCTACAAAATCGCAGGCAATTAATGTGATTATGAATTTAATTAATGGGACAATAAATTGGTGTTCACTTGTTCCAATCATCTACAAAATCGCAGGCAATTAATGTAATTATGGATTTAATTCATGGTTAAGAAACTATGGATTTTGGTGGATTCCATTGATGAGAAAATGATCAAATATTAAAAAATAGAAAAATAATTATAAATAAAAAATTTGATAACATTATAAAAAAAATCACATTTAAAAATAAACACAATAAACTAAACTGTAAAAACATAAAAAACTAATAAAAAAAGTCCATATAAATTAACAAAAAATAATACACAAAACAAATATGCTTGGAAGACAATGTAACAACGGTCAATGAAACTTTCAACCAAGATATAATATAAACATTGGTAAACACTTAACTACCATATAGATGTAGAGATGAAGTGGATGTATACAAGCTAACTGTTACTACATCATAAATTAATTGCAGTGGCCTGACTTTGAGCCTAAAAGCCTTAAAAATGGATAATAATCCATTATTTTTAAATTAAAAAAAAAACAAAAAACAGAGATTTACATTTGAGTACATGCCATAAATACATCAATAAAAGCCAGTGAATTCAAAGAAGAGTACTTTTGAATGGAATTCATGAAAATTCATGGATTAGATTACTTTACGACATGTAGCCGCTCCGCACCTGCAATGTAATTTAAAGCCACCCTTGCTTAATTTGTAATCGTACGTTATCTCTTCGCCAGCTTCAATGTCTTTGTTCGCGAAAAATGCAATTCGATTCTCAACACCATCGACGGCCAATATTCTCGAAAAACAATTGGGTTCACAGGAATGATTGATAAGACGCGCTGTATTTCCCAGGTTGGTGGCATCAATCACAGTATCTTCGTCGATTTTGAAGAAGTAGGTTGAATGTTTACCCTGTGAATGATATCGCTTTTCTCTTACATTGGCAACACTATTTCTCACAATGTCGCCCCGATACTCTATCACCATGTCTCCTCTTCCAATGTGTTTCATAGCAAAAAGACCATATCCATGAAGTCCAGATTTCCCAAAGCAAAATCGGTGCTTTTCATTTTTCTGGTTGTAAAAAAGACGCTCTTTGTATGAGAAAAATTGTGGTGGATCTACTATCTGTTCTGGTTTTAATCTGTTGTCTATAACTTCTCTGGGATGGTGGGAGTATCCCATAGGTCGGTGAATTATGGTACCTATGCCACATTTCTCTTTCAAAGGATTGTAAACAGAACATTTGGATGCGTATGGTTCATCTATTTTGGAGAGGCAAACTTCTTGTAGGTTATTATCATCGTTTGAAGCCGAACTCACATCGGATGAATCCTCTGATTGTATCACTGTAGGAGCTTCATTTTTATTAGGCCTACCTATAGATTTTAACTCAGGGATTATTATACCCACATTTGGATCTGGAACCTTATGAGAGGCGCAATAGGAAATGTAGCTACATACATTTTTTTTATTTTTTTCCCAATATACCATCTCCATGTGATACCCTTTTATAAGGGCACACGTCGGGTGGTAAAAAGTTGTACATTTGAGACACTTGATGCAAGATCCATGCACTTTGTTACAGATTACACATGACTTCCGAAAAGAGGCTGGATCGATTTTCAATATGCCATCTACAGGTTCCAAAGTTTTATCATTCCCAAACGTTACTTTATTAGAAAAACAAGCACAAATAACATGCACCCAAAATCCAGATGTTGTGGTAGGTTTCAGGGCGCCACCCATTACAGGGCAGAGACAACAGCATTGCGGCCAAGTCTCTGTCTCTGCTCTCTGGCAAGCTGTGCAAATCCAGTTGTCCAGTGATTTGCTCGCACCATAACAACTTTGATGAACTCCAATATCGCATCCATTGCAGACAATGATTTTATCATGCGCCCAATCCTCAATTTCACGGCATACTGCACACCTTTCTGCTGTCCAGATTTCTTTTATTGGCTCGTATGGTTCTAGCAGCAATCTTGTTAATTCTCTCTCCCAGGTGCTCAATGGCATTTGCCCTTCAGAGCTAAAGAATCCAAGGCCACGAGCCCCATCTTCATAGGCTTTGTTGAGCCAATTTATGAGATACTGATTGGAATCCCTGACTCTAACACTTTGTTTCCATTTCTTCATCTTAGAGCCTACGTGCTTTTCCCATCCCGAGAGGCTCATCGACTTACCTTTTCGACATTCACTGCATTTACAGAAGATTAAGTGGCTGTTAGTCACATAATCCGCTTCCTTGCCATTACAAACAACAGTAATTCTCTCTGGAAGAATGAAAGGCGTATTATTTTTCTCCTTTAGAACGGTTTCCAGGGTGGGTTGCTTCAGCGTGCATTGAGGACAAGAATATTCAATATGGTCTTGTAGTTGTTCAGTGCTTATATTATCACAATCC
The DNA here is from genome assembly GCA_010110895.2 of Picea sitchensis. NCBI lineage: Eukaryota > Viridiplantae > Streptophyta > Pinopsida > Pinales > Pinaceae > Picea > Picea sitchensis. The sequence goes on along the minus strand of SNQJ01S0016821.1, from coordinate 2,310 downwards.
GCATGAACCCAAATCTTGCATTTTTTACATTGAACCCAACGTTTTTTCAATGTGGGAGTCATACACACCTTTTTGCAAATGCCACAGTACTGATTGTACTCATACAACTTGCAGCAGCGTGGACAGATCACCGCACCGTTCTTAGATGAATTACTCAGTTGTTTCACCTTAACAGACTGTACTAATTTTGAAGCTATAAACTTCTGGCTACAGCTGATGCATGTTGTTTCTTCTCCTTGATGTGTATCTTGATCTTGCATAACCCTGTATTCAGAAGAAAATAATGCTACAAAGGCTTCCTCAATGGCCTCAACAAACTCACGCCTAAGGTGTTTAGAAGTACTTTCCAACAATTTGCTCCCCTCATATGCTAATTCCTCCAAGCTTTCAGAAAAAGGGAACATCATTTCTTCTTTCACCCATGCATATGCGCAATCCCAGCTATTTTTCATGCGGAAAAACCTAACACACCGTCTCCCAGGAACCCAAACGCTATCCACAGATTCTGGGGCATCTTGCGACGGTTCGATAACCTTAGCAGGCCAAGCAGGGAAGTCCTTTATCCTGTCAGACCTGGCCCAAACAATATCACCCACGCGAAACTGTTCCAGACGCAGGACCTTTGAACATTCAAACGCCATAGAATTCTGCAGAGGAGATGGTTTGCAAACCCTAAAATCGCCATACTGCTGCTCGTTCTGATCTGCCTCTGTCACCCGCTTCTTCATGGGTTCGTTAGTATTAATCGTTCCTGCAACCTCTAATGTAGCACTTCGACCCTGCAATTTTATGCTTCGTTCACTGCTAATATCTATCATGCGCTTTTTCGGGCTTTTGTTGAATTTCTCTGATTCAACCACAAAGTCACTACATCTGGCCGGAAGCCTCCCATTTCCGGGCACCCCGTCATCTTCTCCCCTATTTAGAGGGCGTAATCCATACTCCAATGATTCCGCATTGCCGCTCTCGCCTCTCAGATCTCTATTCCTCTTCCTAGAATTCCCCATGCTAAAAATAAAATGTTTGCTAGCGTAACTTTTCCTAGAACGATGGAACGATGGCATTGAAACCCTCACTCGAGTGGATTGTTACTGTTAGCCTGTCAGACAACAATGCATACAGGATTGTGCGATATCAGAGGGCTTTAAAATCTCTCTGCGCTAAGTGACCATTGTTTGATCTGTGGCCGGACCAGCCAACGTTATTTTTATAGTCGTTGGAGTGGAAATAATGCAAAGCAATGCGCTACAAGACTTGTGGCTCTTTAAATTGGAAGAAAGGAATCCGAAAAATCAATAAACAACGAAAGAGAAAGCCCAAATTAGGTGGTATGTGGGGGCAAAAACAAAATCGCAAAATCACGCCGACAACAATCGAAGCGGTTATTTTTTATATCTCTTCTCCTGTTCTCGATTTAGAGGCAAACTGTCCGTTGTATCTTCGTCTCCATTTTCTATGTCGAAGTGGGAACCGTCATAAATTGTCAAGGTATGTAGTCGATACGTCGATTGGTAGAAATTAGTTTAGCCACAACACAAGTTATCCAGTTAAATCCCAGCTTAACTTATGTGAATTTAACTCATTTTAGTTTAGATACATACTCTGATAAATTTATCATCTAAGTACTATTTATAGATTGGTTAACTTGAAGGCCACGGTATAACAGAACAACCTTAAATACAAATAACAAGTGGTATGTAACGATCTATTGACAAACTTAGATAATTTGAGTGTTACGGTGCCTCTACAAGGATCAGCAAGCCGGCCAAATTAGGTTGCATGAATTCGAAATTGGAATTAAATTAGTAAACAGGGAGGGAGGGAGCAGTGCGCAGCAGCCGGGTGGGAATTGCAGGGTCGTGTCGCTCAAGATCTGCATGGATTAAAAAGAATAACAAACATACACCATCACCCAAACTATAAACCTAAAACTATTATATTAATTAATTATTAGAAATTTAGGTAAAAAAATAACAAACTAAAATTATTATATTAATTAATTATCCTGAATTTAGGTAAAAAGAATAACAAATTTGATACCTATCACCCAACTTATAAACCTAAACGTATTGTTCAAGATCTCCATGGAATAATAAACATGATAGACATCATCCAAACTATAAACATAAAACTATTATATTAATTAATTATCGGGAATTTAGGTAAAAAGAATAACAAACTAAAATTATTATATTAATTAATTATATAGAATATAGGTAAAAAGAATAACAAATCTGATACCCATCACCCAAATTATAAACCTAAATCTATTATTCAAGATCTGCATGAATTAAAAAGAATAACAAACAT
>SNQJ01S0016820.1:164932-197591 GCA_010110895.2 Picea sitchensis | reverse complement strand
TCAAGCCTTCAATAGAAGTTTTCCCTCGACATTTTCGTCGATTTCAGGTGTCTATTCAACCCTAAACTTCGTTGACAAGTAATCCTCAAAATAAAACTAAGTTATCATCTCTGTTTCTCGTGCTAAATAGCTTTATTCCTGTCGTTTTAAGGATAGTCATTTCGTGGAAGGTGATCCCTCCCATTGTCCGGTTTGCTGCCACTATTTTAAAGGGATTCCTTCGAATGTTCAGACTACAACTGTAGTGACCATTTATGATCTAGTTACAGGGTTCTACCTAAAACTGTTGCTTGCGATATAAGAGCTTATTTACCTGGGTTTCACGTAGGAGTATTATCCTAAGTGCATTTCCGTTACTGTTTCTGTCATAACAAATCAAACTGAACATGTTTTGCTTATAGTTGAAACGTGGCTGGAGTTAACACTCCGAGTTTCGGCCCTTAGGCTCCAGATTTCGAACTAAGATGCTCTGATACCATATGTAACAACCTAATATTTCTAAACATCATTTATATTCATAAGCAAATTATTTACATACTGAGACAATAACATCATAGCATAATCTTGATTTTTATAACATAAACCTCAGTAACCTAGATTTATCAATAAATACTGATTTCATGGCAGAAAGAAATAATTACATAACTTGACAAAGTACCTGGTTCTGATTCTAATTTTTGTTGCCCTGCTGCCTTGCTGCCTTGCTACACAGTCCAGTCCTGCCACAGACACAGAAAATAACTGCCCAAAACTGATGTCCACCCTGCCAACTAGGAAAAACGACCTAGCTCCAGGATATCTACGGATATCCTGGCCCCCCGTGCCCAAAACCTCTAGCAACTCGATGCCTCCCTGATCAATATGTCATAACCAGTAAGTCTCGTGTCTCTATCTGAGCACACATATCACAGTAAAGCTCTCGGCTCTCTTCCGATGGAAAAACAACAGTTACCCGCATCCATTCCCTCCTCCCGCTGAATCGTGCGCACATCCCCCTCTTCCCTTCCCTTATTCCTCCCTGCCAACTCCCGCATTCACTCCTCAACCACCCCCGTCCTCCATCCTTCGTTCCTCATTAACATTTTATCCTCTCAGGATTTCTGGGCTTCTCGCCCTGCATACGCCACCCTTTGCAGCATACGCCATCCCTGTTATCTCATTTTTTAATTTTTCTCTTAAATTTATGTCACAATTCATTAAATGAAATCTTCAGTTTGATTATTACTTAATTAATCACACTTATTTTCTTTAATTGATTTTTTTTGTAATCTTTAATCATTTATTTAATTAGGGTCGTTACAGTTTTAATATATTTAAGTATTAAAATATTAATAAATTGATGTGATAATAAGTTAATGTACTAAATATTCATGTATTAATTAAATAATATATTAATGAAATATTAATTAACGTATTAATACACAAATACATTAATGTGTTAAAGTATGAATGTATTAAATAATTAAAACATTAATGTAATGTATAAATTAAATTATATATGCAATGTAATGTATTAATGAAACATATTAATTAATAAATACATTAATACATTAATACAATGTTAAATAAAAATTTATTAAAATATTAACACAATAATAAAATATAATTATATTTTAAAAAATATGAAAATATTAATAACTTACTTTAATACATTAAAATAATAAAGTATTAATAAAATAATAAAGTAAAAATATATTAAAACTACTTTATAACATTATTACATAAATATAATAAATTTATTACACTTTTACAATAAAGTATCAATACATTAATACAATACTTATGAATACATTTATTAATGCAATAATCACTAATACATTAATACAATATGCTATATTAATAAAATAATATTAAAAATATAACAATAAATTACTAATATTTAGAAAAGTATTAAAGTACTAATTTGTTAAAGTATTAATTAATTAATATCTTAGTGTAGTTTAAAAAATATATTAATATAATACTTATGAATACATTTATTAATGTAATAATTACTAATACATTAATAGAATATGCTATATTAATAAAGTAATATTAAAAATATAACAATAAATTACTAATATTTAGAAAAGTGTTAAAGTACTAATTTGTTAAAGTATTAATTAATTAATATCTTAGTGTAATTTAAAAACTAAAGTATCAACACATTAATATAGCATGTTAATTAATAAATAGCTTAATAATATAATGGCTACATTAATACAATATACTATATTAATAAAATAGTACATTAAAAATACACTAATAAATTAATATTACTTTAAGAAAATATTAAACATTAAATCTGTACTTTATATTGTATTAAATTTATTATTATTAATGTATTAATACTTAAATTTAAACATCACAATAATGTATTGAATAATTAATAAATTAATAATTTAACACATTAATGTATTTATGTATGAATGTATTAATTAATAGACTATTATGGTTGATCATGGTTGACTACGGTTGATTGGGGTTGACTATGGTTGTCCATGCCCATGGCTGGCCTTCGTAGACCATGTGGAGACAATTATGGTGGACGACATTGATTATGACATCCACAAATTATACTGAAGATATTAGGACAAAGGGTTTTTGTTTCTCACATTATGGTATTCCAATACATTTATGAGACTCCCACAATGGGTTATGACTATCACATTGCGACATTGGGATAAGTTTGTGTCATTGCAATGTTGGGCAATGTTTGTCACATTGTCACATTAGGGTTTTGTACATCACCTTGTGACAATGTGTTATTTTTGTCACATTGCTACGCTTTGAAATGTTTGTGACATTATGACGTGAGGATATGCATGTATATCATTCCATGGTGCTATGGTTCATCACATAGTGACAACAAGTCTATGTGCATATAATTAAAATGTTACAAATTTCATCGCAATGTGACAAATGAAAGAGTTTTGTAACATAACAAGTTTTTAGCATGAACATCACATTGTGATGTGGTTTATGTTCACCACATTGTGACATTTGGAAATGTCTGTGACATTGTGACATTAGGATATGAGTGTCACATTGTAACGTGATGATATGTTCGTCAAAATGGGATAATAGGGCTATGTTCGTCACATTGCGAAATATGTTTCTAATCATCACATTGAGACATTGAGTTGTGTACATCACATTTCCAAAAGGGTTTATGTTAGTTAGATTGTGACATTTGGAAATTTTTGTAACATTGTGATGTTAGGATATGTGTGTCACATTGTGACGTGATGATATGGTCATCAAAATGCGAAAACAAGACTATGTTCGTCACATTGCAACATCTGGTTATGATCATCACATTGCGACATTGAGTTGTGTACATCACATTGTGACAAGGGGTTATGTTCAACACATTGCAACATTTGAAAATGTTTGTCACATTGTGACATTAGGGTTTTGTACATCACATTGCAATAATGGGTTCTCTTCATCAGATAGCGATGTTTTGAAATGTTTGTGACAAATTGTGACGTGATGATATGCATATATATCATTCTATGGTGCTATGGTTGGTCACATAGTGATGACCAATCTATGTGCATAACATTACAATGTTACAAAGTTCATTGCAATGTGACAAATAAAAGATGTTTGTAACTTTAAAAGTTTTCGGCATGAATGTCATATTGCAATGTGGGTTATGTTCATCACATTGCAACGTCAGGAAATGTTCATATCATTGCAGTGTTACGCTATTTTTATCAAATTGTGACATTGAGTTTTGTACATCACATTGTGACAAGGGGTTATGTTCAACACATTGCGACGTTTGGAATTGTTTGTCACGTTGTAACGTTAAGATATGCGTGTCACATTGTGGTGTGATGAAATGTTCGTTAAAATGCGATGATAGGGCTATGTTCATCACATTGTGACATTGAGTTGTGTACATCACATTGCGACAAGGGGTTATGTTCAACACATTGTGACATTTGAAAATGTTTGTCACATTGTGACATTAGGATATGTGCGTCACATTGTGACGTGATGAAATATTAATCAAAATGTGACAAAAGGGTTATGTTCGTCACATTGTGACATGTATTTATGACCATCACATTGCGTCATTGAGTTGTGTATATCACATTGTCAGAAGTGGTTATGTTCAACACATTGTGATGTTTGGAAATGTTTTTCACATTGTGACATTAGGATATGTGTATCACATTTTGATGTGATGATATATTCTTTAAAATGAGACGACAGGGCTATGCCTGTCACATTGCGACATCTATTTATGATCATCACATTACGAAATTGAGTTGTGCACATTAGATTGTGACAAGGGCTATGTTCGATATGTTGAGAGGTTTGGAAAGTTTTGTCACATTGTGACATTAGGATATGTGCAATGTGATGATATGTTTTTAAAAATGCCACGACAGAGCTATGTTCGTCAAATTGCGACATATATTTATGATCGACACATTGCGACATTATTATGTTTTTCAGATTGCAACGTAACTATGTTTGTCACATTGCGACGTTACAACGATGGATTTTACATGTCGCATTGCAATGTAGGGTTTTGAATGTCACATTACATTTGTGGGTTTTGTATTTCATATTGCGATGTTGGCATATGTTGGTCAAATTGTGACATCTTGAAATGTTCATGACATTGTAACCTAAAGTTATGTTGGATTGCATCAAAGATAATATATATTGGATAAGAGTTAATTTAAAGGCGTATCATAGTTTATTGGATGATAGGTAAAATAAAACTTTATCATAGTTTAAGAGATTTATACGAAATATTTTTTCAAAGTCACTTACATAAAATATTTCATGAAATTCACTGGGATTGAATATAAGAATACAAATGTTATAATGTCAACGAAATAAATTAATGTAAATGGAGCATTATAGTCTTTTTCATTTGCTCAAAGTTGATTTGAGTGAAAAAATAAATGAAACTAAATCATGTACCTTGAATTACTTGATGGTCATTGTACTTGGAACATTTTTTTTAATATATAAGTCAACCTTATTGGTTTATTGTTTTAAAATTATTAATCACTATGACAAAAATGAAATTATGTGGATATTTACATAGATTATGTGAATAAACTTGTAAACATTCAATTTCATGTATTACTTTCTAAGGGGTGATGATGACAATATACTTGGACCAAGTCATAGATTAATATCCATGTAACTAATAGATTAGTAGCCACATGTTAGTTTATATTTTGAAATATCCTTGTAACCAAAAAGGCCAACCACATTTAGTTGTAATTCTATGATGTATAAGAGGAACATTAAGGGAATTAGAAAAAATCAATATTTCTTTTTCTTAAACTTCAACTATTTCAATTTCAATTAAATCAATTAATTTAATAATTATTTTCCATATATAAGAATATATTAAATATATGTAAAGATTTTTTAATAGGTTATAATTATAAATACGATATTTTAAATGAGTTTATATATACCATTATAACTTTAGTATTTCTTAAGATTCTTTAAGAGGTTGTAATTATATACGAGATCCAATTAGAAACACACACTATATATAAATGCAAACCCATTATATATATAAATACAATATCAGGTAGCAGCAATGGTACAGGACCTTATTGATATTTACCATATATAATAATGGCGGTAGTGATTGTAACGATCCGTACCATTCACGACATCAAGAATGTTAGTAAGAGTTGCAAATTTTTTTTTTTTTTTTTTTTTTTGTGTTAGCAGCGGTGTGTCAAAGCGTGTAAGAAACAACATGCAGACGTCGATGCCACTTTCAAACAACAGAATCAATCGAGAAGTTCAACACAAGAGGCGGGGGGCCTCATGAGAAACTACAACAATAGATATGGCCGAAGGTGCTGTAGCCGGACATTTTAGCGACAAGGTAAAACTGACCGCTAATTACGACGACCTCCCGCCCGTCCTACCAAGGTTAGGACCTCCAAGACATAAGCAATGCTCAAGCCGGTTTCCCATAGGTCCTTAACTTTTAAAGGTCGAGTGGCGGCTGATACGAGACATGGGTATCACATCCCACCCGACGCTGTAGGCCAAGGAACAAATGACCAATATCAAGGCGCTAAAATAAGAAGGGCCGAATCGCCCTTACCACGGAGAAGCTGGCGTGAACTCTAACAACAGGATCCGGCAATCAAGTGAATCAACAACCCTCATTTACCAACTCCGAGTAGTTTATGTTACGTAAATTAGGACATTCCACTAAGTATGTCTTATCATTATCAATAGATTACACCACCTTACATCAAGGTAACCATCACATATCATCCTTAATCAAGACGTAAAATAAAATAAAGGTCAACCTCCATCTCTAATCCCTGCAATTGGTTGTATGGTACAAGAAACATAATTCATATTGACTGACTATAATACATCAAGTTAAAAGTGTTTAACTATTAATAAGATTTAACAAACATCATCCTGCCAACACCATATTAACCATTTGATATACCAATTTAAAAGTGATGTCAACTTAAATGATTAATATTTTCAACAAAAGATCTCTAGAATATATGATGTCAAGTTTCTCCTTTGTAAGATATGACTCTATTTAATGTAACTTAATTTTTCAAGTACATGCATTAAATTAATTGTATGGAGGAAATCTAGGTACATTATAGCTATTTTAAAGACTTGTAATGTGCCTCAGTGGACATGACACCTTATCCAAACGCCATTCCAACACTAACAAGAGATGTATAACATTCTTACCCCAACAAAGTAACATATTATAATAATATTAATGAAAATATTAAATCCAAAAGGGTCACCAAGCACCGAACCAATCCTCGTAGTTTAATCCTCATAGTTTAGGAACATCAATTGCGAATAAATAGGAATATAAACATGAAATGACAAAGGCAACATGGGAAGGCTAGTCTATCGATAACTAAATGACAATATTGGAGATAGGAATCCTTAAGAATCTATATTTTTTTTTTAAGCTTACCATATTATAAAAAGAAAACATACCATAAAAATAAACAACAAAGGAAACTTCCCTAACCAAAACTTACCATAATCGTGTTCTTTTTTTTTTAAACGTACCATAAAATAAACAGCAAAACTTCCATAATCAAAACTTCATAATCGTTTTTTTTTAACGTACCATAATCCATTTTTAATAAAATCGATCATAATCAATTTTTTTTTTTTTTTAAAGACTTACCCTAATCTATTTTTTTTGTAAAACTCACCATTAAGATTAGATAACACTCAGAATCTGTATAACCATTAAATTGCTTTGATTGCTTTAACGATGGAGTACGGTGAGGTTTAAAAACATTAAAGGCATTTGCATTAAATGACGTGAGTGAAAGTATAAGCTTGCTATAAGAAGCGACTCTGAGCCTTCACTATATAGGCATTTGGAGGCGGTTTTCGGTGGCGAAAAAAATAGTTTTTAACTCACGATTATAAATTTAAAAGCCCAACTCCCTTCAGTGATTTAATTCAGACTTTGATAGCCTTTCTCTTGAATCACGAATTCCTAACACAGCGGAAGTAAACTGTGGAAATCGTGCACCCCGTAGTTAACGTGGCGGTTGAGCAGAGGTCCACAGTATGAGGAAAGATTTTTTGATTAGATCAAGACGAGGAAGAAAAAAGGATTTCAAAAGGCCGGGCAGAAGACGCTCCTTCTACCAGCAATTCAGGTGTGAAAAGGTGGTTCTGACAGCAGTTAATTTTCAAGGGACTGGTTGGCGCGGTGAGGGGATATAATCCCGCGGTCAGAGGTCGTCATCGACACAGGGATGAGGGCGCAGAACGGGTTCATGCCGATAACGCTGGCGGAAGGGTTGGTAAACGCTCACGGCGTTACCTTAAGGCTCCTACTGCATAGTAAATTCGCTCATGCACAAATGTAACCCGCAATTAAAAGAGAAACGCCCTTGCACGCCCATGCTAAACGGTAAACGCTCCGACGCATAAGAAAAATCGTAGAGCAAATCGCAGAGGTGCTGATGCCAGTCAAAAAGGAATAAACACAGACCAACTAAGAAAAAAAAACAGCGCGCCACTGACTACAATGCCCGGACAGAAAGAATAGCAAAAATCAAACACAAAAGGACGTGCCTGTCTGCCCGAAGCCCGCGAGAAATTGGTGCGCACTCAGTCAAGGAGGGATATGACACACACACAACCACAACGGGATAACGCCCAAGTCATGGAGACGAAATCCAAAACTAGATGGAGGTAAAACAATCCAGGTTGCCAAGGAGGAAATTACGCAGACACAGAAGCCAGACGAAAAGTATGGGTCTCGGATTGGCATTCCGGGTTGCAAACGCACAGGGTATTAAAATAATTCAACAAAAATTGCGTGAAGGTCTCCCACTCAAGAAGGCCGTAACCAAAACTATGAACCTGTGGTAGTTTATGTGACCGGTTAGTTTCGCCAAAAAAGAATTTCTTACAGCTATGAATCGACTAAGAGAAGGCTGCCTGCTTGCCTCAAAATTTTGGTCCAACTCTACAATTCGCTCAGGATGAGATCTGGAAGGCTTACGACAGTTTTTTTTTGTGTACATCTAAAGATTCCAATCGGATCAACCTATCAGTTTTAAAACTACAATGGATGTCTTGACTAAACATTGATAATTATGGGGACCCTTTTAAATTCCGATATAATAAACACAACATAATTGATAAAAATCAGTCAACACAATTGGAAGTCATTCGGTTCAGTTAATATTAAAATAAAACAAAGAAATGTAGAATTCCTTGTGCCTACACCTTGTCTAACGTCAGCCCTCGATCGAAGTCTGTGCTCCTTGCGTCTACCTTCTTTGCTGTGGGAAAATACCGGTACCTCCATTAGCGGTACTCTCACTTCTCCGTCGCCCCAGAGCCGCCAAAGGGGCCACACAAGAACCGAGGAATATAATGCTAAGCGTCTGAAGCTCGCTCATGGTGAGCTACCGCCAACAAGGCTGGTGACATGACTCTCTGAAAATCCGTCAAACCACAATTGTGTAGCGTTCGCAGCTCTGCGATCTCCCCGCTTTCTTTTATAGCCAAATGAGACTCACCTACTTTCATAGTCGAATTAATTAGTTTAATGACCAATTCCCCGAACATCACAGATGGGTCAAAATTATTACCGGCACCATCTAGGATTCTCCAATGAATTAATTTATGTTTATTAATTAAATATCTAAATTCCCTCACACCCTAAATGGCTCCTTAAATCTCTAGGGTTCCTAGATCCTCATGCTTTTATTCACTTTCCTAAATGAATTTTAGTAGTTACTTAATGTTGAATCCCCTTTTTGCTTTTTCCCTATGTCTTCTACTTTCCATTTTTGTTTCCTTAGTCCAAGTTTCCTTATTTTATTTTATTTTTATTCTTCTTTCTCTTCTTTTATTCTCTTCATTTTTATCTATTATTATTATAAGTAAATTTTTTGTTAAGACCTCAAATGATAAATTCTCTCAAAATTCCTTTTAATAGAGACAACAATTTTATTTTTTGAATTATTTATTTATTTATTTAATCCTTGTTTTTAATACTTTCCTTCTTTTTAAAATTTTTAAGTCTCCTTATAAATTAAATACCATGGGTTTAGCAAATTTACCCCCTCATTACTTACCTTTTACTTTTTAGGCGTCCTAAGCATCCTAGGTGGGTGTTTAGTTTAAGCCTTAGGTTTATTTTTGGAGGGATCTTTCTTAGGGTTGATCAATTTATCTTAGACACGTTTTAATCTAGGTTTGATTTGAACGGGGAGACAATTTAGGGAAGTCGTTTTTAAGAATTTATCGGTGCTAAGGTCTCAGGGTCACTAAGCTGTCTCATCATCATCCTCAGCGGCGTGCCCTTCGGAACGCACCTCGTGCTCAAAGTACCACTTCGCCTTGATAAACTACGTCATGCGGCCGTTGCCCGCCCGGGGCCTTTCCACATGCCCCAAGGGTGCCACTTTCCCTAATCTTCTACCGTAATTCTGGCGGCGTGCTTACGCCGAGCTTCCGTTAACTCAAGGGTGCCCACTTTCATTTGGTTTGGCCAGTTGGTAGACTCTAAAACCCACACAGGTCAACACTTTCGCGGGTGAATCTTATTGGGAGACTAAGGGCTCTGGGAATGAATTTACATGCTTATTGCTTAGAATCATTGTGAGTGACTTTCGTAGTCTGCCCCCGCGGCATCGTGGATCCCCTCGAACTAAGTAATCATTAACATACAATTCGAACCCGCGGCGAAGATGCTAGTAAGTGTGGCGAGTACATCCACACCTCTCCCTCAATCTCTACGGATCTCGTGTGTGGCCCCTCTACTCCATATGTGAGTCCGATTAGAAGCGAAGCTATCGTCGACTGCATCAACCATCATGTGTCAAATCGTAATGAAGCAACATATCCCATAATCAATAGTACATCATCAAAATGAAACAATATCATCATAAGTAAACAACTCAAATACCCACTCCACGACTCAATCGGTCAAGGGGAGTTAAACGTCTCGCATCCTCCAGGGTCGACACACACTCAAAAGCCAAATTGACGGCTTTTGTCTATACCAAGGTGGTAAAACATCACGATACGCCAACCCAATACATCGGCCAATGAAAGAAAAGTTTTATCATCATATAATCCGGATCACTTGTGAGAGGGTGTCGCAAAGGAATAAGTTTTTGTAGCTGGCGGCAGGCGGGATGTTACATACACCCCCTCTTGAAATTCCGGCCGTCCGAGAGTTTCTACGGTATAAAAGCGAAATAATGTACCACAATATCATAAATGCCACAGTATCAAGGGTCTAACTATCAAACAAAAATGGAAGCAACTGGCACATATCATATGCATCATCCCATGTAGCAGAATGTGGACTAAAATTGTCTGACTGGGCCTTGACCTGATCAACTATTCAAAATCGTAGTTGTCGAATACGATGATCCAAAATGTTGATCATCTCAGCCATGAGCGCCCCCCTCGTCCGACACCTGCAAGGAACTCATGTCGATCACGCGTCGCGTAGGATCGCTAACATAATGTCTCAAAGCGGATACATGAAAAACATGCGTGCATCACGACTCAATGGAATTTGGAAGGCTAGTCGATATTCCATGGACCCCTTCTTCTCCACAATCTGAAAAGGTCCCGCAGAACCCACAGGAAAGAGTTTAGCTCCTTTTCAAACTTGATCGAACTCTTATGCGGTTTTACCCTTGAAGACTCGATCGCCCGACCTCGTAACTTCGGTGCGACTCGGTGCGCATCGGCACTCTTAGATCTGCGCTTCCTTTATCTACGTCTTATGTTTTGCATTTGCTCTTCCATCTCTTGGATGCGCTTCTGGTCCCACGGGATATTCCCTATCCTCAAAGCCCGATCCCAACTCAAGAGCGATGGAACATGGTATTATAAAACTCAAAGGCGCCATCTTAATGGTGCTGCATTGCTATTGTTGTAAGCGAACTCTACTAGGGGCAGGAATTCCTCCCAACGTTTTGTTGGTCCATCACATACATATGAAACATATCCTACAAGATTTGGTTCATTATTTTTATCTCCCCATCTGTCTACATGTGATAAGTGGTACTAAAATTAAGTTAGGTTCCCGAGACCTCTTGGAAACTCGTCCAAAATAGATCGATAAACGATCCTGGGTCGGGAGATGATCTTCTTAGACGCATACATGCGACCTCACAATCTCAGCGATGAGAAAACTCTCTGCAGCTATGTGTCGGGGCACGATACATGTCATACTGGAATAAAGTGAAAGGCACTCTAGCAATTCTGAGTGTCTACTACACAAAAATGGGAACAGTGTCTCCCTTAGATCATTGGCAATCCAACGATAAAATCCATCGAAATGACTTCCCATTTCGATTCGAAAACGTAATGATTTGTAGCAACCTGGGTGTCTATGTTAAACCCTTACCACGGTGACCTTTCGAGACATCTAGCGCCACAAAAGTTGACTATAATGACCTTCATTCCTTTCGAAGAATGAACAGGGCTTAAAGGTCGCCCTCATCTTACATTGACTCGAATTGAAACCATGTAAAGCGCTCTATGAGCCTCGCTCAGGAACAACATCCTCAAATGTCGTTTGGCGATTTGGTCGACCTCTAAATCTCAATAAACTTCATCGTCGTCAAGGTGAAATCCCTCAAATGTTAAGTACCATCGCTTGGTGTTTTGTCCAATAAAATCCACGACTTCTTTGTACGGTCAGCCGTCCGTAAAAGTGAGAGTCTTCTCTGCGTAGATTCGTCACGAAGGGCACCTCTAGAAAGATCGTGGCCTCCCTACTCAAGGCATCTTTACACTTTCGGTTCCTTTGTTCCCTTTATGTAAGAAATCTCAAAGTTGTATTCATTTGTGTAATTTAGATAGCGTCGTTATCCGGCGTTCAGTTCGCTTTGCGTAAAAGTGTGTTCTAATCCACAATGATCAGTCTTTAATTCCAATTTCCATCCAACAAGGTAGTTTCTCCAGGACCTTCAAAGGCATAGCGATGGCTAATAACTCCAATGCGTTGCGTAGTTTTCCTCATGCCTTCGGTTTTCTCGAAATGTAAGCAATCTTTCATTAGTCTTGCATCAAGACTCCACCTAAACCTTCACGGGATGCGTCGATTACATACCAAAGTCTGCATCCAATGTCGGGGACCTTTAGTATTGGTGTTGTTGTCAGCAACTCCTTAAGCCTTCTAAGCGCTTCCGCGCATTTCTCTGTCAAACAAACTTCTTGTTTTTTTTTTATTTTGTAATTTTGTAATTGGATTTGTTATTTTTTGAAAATCCTTCGACAAATCGCCGGTAGTATCCCGCTAAACCCATAAAGCGACGCCGGTGACATTTAGCCGGTGATGACCATTCCATAATAGCCTCAACCTTAGAAATTTGAAAAGGATCCTGACTGATTCGCTGCGCGGAGATGACATGCCCTAAGTAGTGAATCTGGATTGATAAAAAGAGCATATAGACAATTTCCCATACAATTTAATCTCTCCCAGACACTATAGTACCAAACGCAAACGCTCGTCATGCTCCTCCATCGTACAAAAATCAAAATATCGTCAATGAATGCTTGGTGAACTTGTCCAGAATACTTTCGCCCGGAACACCCACAGGTTCATCAAGCTCATAGGCCACCACAGTGCGTTTAATGGGCCAAAAGGTAAACGGTGAATTAAGTAATGTCAAATCTTCGTCTTAAAAGCGGTCTTAGGGCGTCATCCTCATGATCCATGGCGGTGATACCCGATCGCCGTCGATCTTGGAGAACGCGTCGCACCCTTCATCGTCGGCGGTCATCAATTCTCGGTAAGAATGCCCGATTCTTGATCGTGCTTTTGTTTAATTGGCGATAGTCAATGCAAAACCTCCACAGTGCATCAACTTCTTCGAATGAAAATGGCAGATTGCGCCCCAAGGTGACACACTAGGGCGGATCAGGTCAGTTTAACAACTCCTTCAATTGCATTTTAACTCTTGCAACTCCGGGATGGAACGCTCAGATAAAGGCGTTCTGCGCTTCGATTTAGGTCAGGTTTTCGGGTATAGTAAATTCCATTCGCTACGGCGGCATTCGAGCTGACTCTTAAAATGCGATGTAAAACTCCTTCTAGGAGGAAGGTGTTCTAGACCTGCAGCTACTCCCTTTTAAGTTGAAGCCCAAGTATTGCATAAAGCTTGCACCCTTGCGCATACTCTTAAAGTAGCGTAAGGAAGAGCGAACCTCGAGGATACCCTTGGTTCAGATCCTATATCTACTTAGCGTCTACGCCTTTTCATCATCGACTAAGCTCAGCCGTTTCATCTTACAATTGAGTGTCGCCTCATGCGATTCCAACCAATCCATCGCCGATCCTAGCGTCGCCAGATCCTAAGATGGTATTGACGCCAGTTGACCCTGGTGGCAAACTCTCTCGGGTTAAGAACGCGGCCGTAACCTTTCCCTCGACCTTTTGTTTGGCTCGAAGCCATCTCTCTGAAACTAAACTTCGTCTGTTATTTTGCCTTTACCTTAATCCTTTTATTGGCGCGAAATGAAACTCTCAATAGCTCTGGGTCTATCAAAATACCCAAAGTGCAGTCGTGATAATTTTGTCGTCTCGAGCACTATAGGCGGTCCTACGCACAGCGGTTATTCCTTGCGTACATGAATCACTGGGCCTTACATGTATCTCTCTTGTAGTAGGTCAGGCTGATCGGGAGGATACAGTCCCCGCGGGATGATCGCTGGTGAAGGTGTGGCTCCCACATCAACACCTTCTTGACCCGATTGTCTGGTGCCGGTAAACCCAGGCTGAAACCGGCTTTGTTGGTGAGCAGTCCTAAGCTATTTGAGGCGGCCATTCATTCTTCTTCGTAGTCCCTGATAAGGTGTCCGTTGCTGATTCGGCGGTTGTCGAGGTGTAGTGTACGTGGAACCCCTCTGGAAACCATGATATCACATCGTACGTCTTTAGCGTACAGCTGGCGTATTACCCGGATGAACTTCACAATCCTGGATACCATTTGGTCACGGGTGACCCCAGCGATTAGCTCCTCCCTGCGCTGCTATGAGGGCTTTTGAATGACGTCGTTGATGCAGAGTTTGAGGCATCGGAGATCTAACCTTGGCATAAAGGCTAGCAGATTAAACCAAATAAATTTTGTTGACCTTGAGCGCTACCAGGTGTTAGGATCACGAATATCTGGGAAGCGACTCCATAAAGAAAAGCGTGCCTCGTACCGAGGAGCGCTGTCGACCTCTCACGTAAATTAGCAGCGTTGAACTCATTGAGCTGGCTCAATGAATTCCCTGAAAGATACCTCTCGGGCAGGTTCCGCCGAGCGGTTCCATGACTGCGTCTTCCAGCGACCACCATGTTTAGCTGCGGCGGAAGCGTCTTCCACCATAGAAGACTGCTCCCTTTCAGTTGAAAGACTTCCATGTGTAATTTCATGTTGGATGTGTAATCATGAAGTGCAAAACATATCGTCATATTTTCCAACTATGCATTGGCGACTACACTGTCCGAGGATCCAAAGAACTCGGGAAATTTAAATTTCTCGAGTTCACGGTGAGTGCTACTAGTACCAACCGGAGCGCGAGGTGGACCATCAGGGGTTGTTGGTGCCTTGGCCTCATCTCTGTCTAACCTGCGGATGTTGCGCCACCGGACATGACGGAAGATCATCATCCCCACAACATGACCCTTTAACGTCTGCTCGTCAAGGACACGCTTTCGCCTCCACGGGGGTTGAAAGACCCCTCGATGATCTTCTTGGAAGCGATATGCGCCTCCCTAACACCCTCGATAGATACGCCTCGCGGCATCCTCTAACCATGATTACGCACCTGGATGGCCTACCATTCATGTCAACGGAAGCCGTAGCGAATTCCAAGTCCCGGGTCGAACCGGCTTTGATACCATATGTAACGATCATCCTCGTTCACGACATCCAAGTGGTAATAGGTGCAATTTTTTTTTTTTTTTTTTTTTTTTTTTGTGTGTTGTTACTTCTACACACCTAACTGTGCGATGCCACTCAAAAACAACAAGACTCAATCACGAAGTTCAACAAAGAGGTACGAGACTCAACAAGAAACTACAACAATACGACCATAGGCAAAGTTACTGCTTATGGAGACATTTTAGCGACAGTAAAGCGGCATTTCATCTACCGTGACCTCCAGCCATCTGCAGGTCAAGAACACATAGCCGTACTCCAAGCCGGTTTCCCGTAGGTCCTTAACCATTTGGGTCGAACAGCATTGAACATGGAACATCTGACACAACCGACCAAGCAAAAACTGACCAATATCAAGTACAACAAAATAAGAAGGACAGAATGCGCCCCTTACGGGCGGGGACTCTAACAGCGAACAAGTCCTACATTAATCTGAGGAATCAACAACCTCATTTTCTCGAGAGAGCGAGTAGTTATGGTACGTAATTTCGGGACATTCCACTAAGTATGTCTTATCATTATCAATGGAATTACACCACCTTACATCAAGGTAACCATCACATATCATCCTTAATCAAGACGTAAAATAAAATAAAGGTCAAACCTCCATCTCTAATCCCTGCAATTGGTTGTATGGTACCAGCATCGCAATTCATATTCGACGATATAATACATCACGAAATTAAAAAGTGTTTAACTATTAACAAGATTTAACAATATCATCACCAACACCATATTAACCATTTGATATACCAATTTAAAAGTGATGTCAGCAAATGATTAATATTTTCAACTTCGAAGATCTCTAGAATATTATATGATGTCAAGTTTCTCCTTTGTAAGATATGACTCTATTTAATGTAACTTAATTTTCAAGTACATGCATTAAGTGTGTATGGAGGAAATCTAGGTACATTATGGCTATTTTTTAAAGACTTACATGCGGTGCCTGTTGGACATGTCGCTCTATCAATATTATGAATTCGAAGCACCGGCAAGGATGTATCAGCATTCTTGCCCCAATAGAAGTAAGTATAATGTGTGTGAATATTAAATCCAAAAGGGTCACCAAGCACCGAACCAATCCTCATAGTTTAATCCTCATAGTTTAGGAACATCAATTGCGAATAAACAGGCATATAAACAATGAAATGACAAGGCAACATGGGAAGGCTAGTCTATCGATAACTAAATGACAATATTGGAGATAGGAATCCTTAAGAATCTATATTTTTTTTTTAAGCTTACCATATTATAAAAAGAAAACATACCATAAAAATAAACAACAAACTTCCTAACCAAAACTTACCATAATGCGTGTTCTTTTTTTTAAGCGTACCATAAAATAAACAAAGCACCCACATGGTAAAACTTACCGCCAATGGTTTTCTTTTTAAAAGCGTTACCATAATCCATTTTAATAAAACCGATCCTTAATCATTTTTTTTTTTTTAAAGACTTGCCCTAATCTATTTTTTTTGTAAAACTCACCATTAAGATTAGATAACACTCAGAATCTGTATAACCATTAAATTGATTTGATTGCTTTACTTGATAAGAAGTTCCAGCCGGGGTTTAAAACATTAAAAGTTTGCTGGTAGCGACTAGTGACAGCGGAGTGAAAGTATAAACTTGCTATAGGCGTGACTATTGGGCCTTCCAGGCATTTGGAGGCGATTTACTCGATTGGCGAGGAAAAAATAGGTTTTAACTCCGCGAAAATAAAATTAAAACCCAACTCCTTGATTGATTTAATTGGAGACTTTGATAACCTTTCTGCTGAATCACGAGGAGATTCCTAGTGAGTAAGCTGGTGAATCGTGCACCAGTAGTTAGCATTGGCGGTTGAACCAGAGGTCCCACCGAGAGGTATGAGGAAGATTTTTTGATTAGATCAGGCGAGGGAAGAAAAAAGGATTTCAATAGGTGACTGACGCTCCTTCTACCGGTGATTCGAATGTGAAAAGGTGGTTAAATGGCAGTTAATTTTCAAAGGGGCCGGTTGGGCCCGATTGAGGGATATAATCCGTGGTCGGTTTGTCATGGACCGCACGATCGCGGCCGACGAGGATTCAATACGAACCTTTTATTTGAAGTAAGGATTGCTCGCCTTACCGCAGCGTTACCCTAAGACTCCCATTGCATAGTAAATTCGCTCATGCACAAATGTAACCCACAATTAAAAGAGAAACGCCCCTGCACACCCATGCTAAACGGTAAACGCTCCGACGCATAAGAAAAATCGTAGAGCAAATCGCAGAGGTGCTGATGCCAGTCAAAAAGGAATAAACACAGACCAACTAAGAAAAAAAAACAGCGCGCCACTGACTACAATGCCCGGACAGAAAGAATAGCAAAATCAAACACAAAAGGACGTGCGTCGCGGCCGTGAGGGAGTGAGTGGCCCTTTCGGTCAGGAGGGATATGACACGCAACCACAGCGGGATAATGCCCAAGTCATGAGGGCAATCCAAAACTAGATGGAGATAAACGTTCGGGGTTGCGCAGGAGAGTACGGAACTCAGAAGCCAGACGAAGGGTATGGGTCTCGGATAGCTAGAGGTTTACAGCGCGCGAGGGTATTAAATAATTCAACAAAAAGCTGAGAGGTCTCCCGCTTATAAGGCGTAACCAAACTATGAACTGTGGTAGTTTATGTGACCCGGTTAGTTTTAAGCCAAAAGAATTTCTTCACGACTATGAATCGACTAAGAGAGGCTCCACCTTTTGCCTCAAAATTTTTGGTCCCTAATGATGCGGCTGGGATGAGATCTGGAAGGCTTACGACAGTTTTTTTTTGTGTACATCTAAAGATTCCAATCGGATCAACCTATCAGTTTTAAAACTACAACGGATGTCTTGACTAAACATTGATAATTATGGAGGCCCTTTAAATTCCGATATAATAAACACAACATAATTGATAAAATCAGTCAACCGCGATTGGAAGTCATTCTGATTCAGATAGTAAAATAAAACAAATGGTACCAGAATTCCTTGTGCACGCCTTGTTTGTTGTCGTATACTCGATCAGTCTGTGCTCGCTAGCGTCTACCTTCCTTCTTTGCTCCATACTGGCGAACCTCACCGGTTCCTCCCGATATGTGAGGTACTCTACTTCCTCCATTAAGCCCCAGAACCCGCAAGAGGGCCACACAAGAACGAGAATATAATGCTAGCGTCTTATTTCAAGCCTCAGCGGCTGAGCTACCACTCAAAATAACAACTGAGTTACACCCAACTCCACAAAAGAAAATCCGTCAAACCACAATTGGCGGTGATAGCGTTCACGCTCACCGATCTCCCACTTTCATCCTTCCTTTCCCTTTCTTTTATAGCCAAAATGAGACTCACCTACTTTCTTAATTAGTAATTAATTAATTTTTAATGACAATTCCCTTGAACGATCCCCGTGGGTAAGGGTGGCCAGCTCATCCTAAGTTCCTCAATAATTAATTTCTGTTTATTAATTAAATGTCTAAATTCCCTCACACCCCTAAATGCGGCTCCTTAAATCTCTCCTAGGGTTCCTAAGATCCCCTCATTAGCATTACTTTCCTAAATGAATTTTTAGTAGTTACTTAATTGTTGATTCCCCTTTTTGCTTTTCCCTATGTCTTCTACTTTCCATTTTTTGTTTCCTTGGTCAAGTTTCCTTATTTTATTTGTTTTATTCTTCTTTCTCTTCTTTTATTCTCTCTTTCATTTTTATCTATTATTATTAGTAAATTTTTGTTAAGACCTCAAATGATAATTTCTCTTAAAATTCCTTTTAATAGAGACAACATTTTATTTTTTGAATTATTTATTTATTTATTTAATCCTTGTTTTAATACTCCCTTCTTGCAAATTTTTTAAGTCTCCTTATAAATTAAATACCATGGGTTTAGCTTAAATTTACCCCCTCATTACTTTTACCCCTTTTACTTTTTAGGCGTCTAGCATCTCCTAGGTGGGTGTTAGTTTAAGCCTTAGGTTTTATTTTTGGAGGATCTTTCTTAGAGGGTTGATCAATTTATCTTAGAAATGTTTTAATCTAGGTTTGATTTGAACAGGGGACAATTTAATTAGGGAAGTCGTTTAAATATCGGTGCTAAGGTCTCCTGCGGTCACTAAATTTGTCTCATCATCATCCTCAGCGACGTTCACGTGCTCAAGGGTGCCACTGCATATGATAAATACATCATCTTGTGCTTCGCCGGGCGCTTCCCGTACCCAAAGTGCCACTGCTTAACTTCATTAATTCTGCTTGGTGCCTTAGGCTGCGTGCTCCAAGGTGCCTTCGGCCGGACGGATTGGTAGACTCCCTGACCTTGGGTCAATAATCCGCCGGTGATCTTGTGGGAGACTAAGGGCTCTAGGAATAAGTCCCCCGCCTTATTCATATAGAATCATCGTGGTGACTGTCGCAGTCTGCCCTCCGGCATCGTGGATCCCCTCGAACTAGGTAATGGTTAACCCACAGTTCGAGCCACAACAGGAGCGCTAGTAATTTGTGAGAACAGCAATCCACACACCTACTCTCCCTCAATCTCTCACGGATCTGTTATTGTGGCCCCTCTACTCCATATGTGGTCGATTAGGCAAGCTATGTGTTGCATCATCAACCATCATGTCAAATCTAGCCGACAACATATCATATAATCAATAGTACATCATCAAAATGAAACAATATCGTCATAAATGAAACAACTCAAATACCCCACTCCACGACTCAATCCGGAGTCCAAGTTAAATGACTCTTCTCTGCATCCTCGGTCGAACACCACGCTCAAAGAAACCGAGTGTGACACGTATACCAAGGTAGTAAAAACATCTTGTCACATAACCCAATACATCATAATGAAGGAAAGTTTTATCATATAAATCCAAATCACTCGCGAGCAAGTGTCCTCCATAAGTTTTGTAAGTCTTGAGCGGGATGTTACAATGATGATGATGATGATGATGTACATATATATAATGTATATTAATTTAAGAGTAATGTATGTAAAGCTTTTCATTAAAACATTTTTTATTGTTAAGATTTTAATAGTTCTAATTATATTTTTTAATAGATTGTAATTATAAATATGAGATGCAATTAAAATGAAATATTTACCACTAAATACACACATATTATTTATATAAATATTAGATCTAATATATATATATATATATATATGCTCTATATATATATATATAAAGAACATATGTTTCCTCCTAAAGTTATGTGTTTAAATCTAGAGGGGTAGAATATGTATATCTTTGTAGATTTTACCAGTCAAATGGTTGGGTAGAGGGTCCTTTGTCTCACAAACAAGAGGGTCTAATATACCAATTTGATGTATGGATTGATTTGTGATCTTAAAAATAGATAATTATTATTATATATATAACCCAATGTATTTATATGTTTAAATTCAAAAGGGGGTAGGGTATGTATATCTTTGTAGATTTTACCAGTCAAATCGTTGGGTAGAGGGGTCCCTTGTCTCACAAACAAGAGGGTCTAATATACCAATTTGATGTATGGATTGGTTGTGATCTTAAAAATAGATAATTATTATTATATATATAACCCAATGTATGTAAATTTAAAAGTAGTGTTTATAAAATCCAATGTATGTAAAGTTTGGTTTAAATCGTTGGGTAGAGGGAGTTGGGTAGAGGGAGTCCCTTGTCCCACAAACAAGGGGGTCTAATACACCAATTTTGTGGATAAATTGGTTGTGACGTTAAAAATAGATTATTATTATTATATATATAACTCAATGTATGTAAATTTAAAAGCAGTGTTCATAAAACCCAATGTATGTAAAGTTTGATTTAACCACACTAGATATTTGTTCATATATATATATGCACAACATATTAAACCCAATGTATATATAAACTCATTAAAAAAAGCCAGTGTATGCAAAATTTGGTGTAACCAAACAAATCCAATTAAAACGCATTATATATATAAAACCTAATCTATGTAAATTTGAAGGCAATTCTCACATATATATATAAGCGAGATATATATATATATATATATATATATATATAAAAAGCAGTGTTCATATATGTATTGAATGGTTTAATCAAACGGGATCCAATTAAAATGCCTGATATATTTTATACCCATTGTATGCAAATTTAAATTTAAATAAACATATCAATTGCATTATACTTAAATTTATGAAGAGCTACATTTATGTATTAGACGCAAGCCTGGTTTTATGATTAAAAAGATTTTGCATATGCGTCCTGACTAGGTTTTATGATTAAAAAGATTTTGCATATGAGTTCCTCGCTGATACCAGGTATCATTATTTTCAAAAAGTCAATAGTCATTCAATGCATAATATATTTTCAATCAGCCAAGAAATAAAACATGAGTATTTTTCTCATCAAGTAATACATTCAAGACTTCAAAGAAAACTGGAAAACTTTTCCACCCAGAAGAAAACTGGTTGTTGAATTTCTCATTTTACGAACCATCCGCATTTAATGCTACAAGTAAGAATTATTCGTATTTTTCCAAGCTTTTACGATGTTCAAGACGCCTGTTCAGGCCTGAAATGATAGAGTAAAGAGTTAATCATTGCTAAAATAAATTTAGTAGTGCAAAGATAATTCTTTTATACAAATTTGGTTAAAAATAGTCTTGAAGCATAGGAATGTTACCATGCTTAATTACGTTCGATATGGAAATCGGGGATTGCAACAAAAGATTGGCCCTAACCGTTCTCCTAACTTTGGAAAGCTGAATATCGTAAACCATTTTTCTTCCACATATGATATATGACCAACTTTCCATTTACGGACATGCACTGAGATCTATGTGCATTTTTTTTAAAACTCCTGTCAATCCATTCCAACATAACCCAAACATCCTTGTCCGGATCATAAACCCATTCAGTGATTTGTACATCGTACCCTCCAAACACATAAAATTTTCCATCAACAGAGGTTGCAAGGGCCTCTCTTGCGCGCCCTCGCCTGGACACCGGGATGTCATTCGTATCATACCACTTATGGAAGACTGGATCAAACAAGTATACTCAACTATCGAAATATTGGTTGTATTGGTATAAGTATACTTGGAAATTGGAAACTTGGTTTAGTAATTTCTTAACTCTAAAAATTAAATGTGAAAAAGTAAACATGTTAAGGGATGTTTTTATAAAAGGGAGGAAGTTATTAAAATTATATCTCATTTATTGATTTTAATGTAAAAAGAATATACTAATATGTTTAATTGTTGTTCACAATATTGGAATTTGTAATTAAAAGATTGATTAAACCAACTTAATTATTTCTTATTTTTATATAAATATAATTAAAGTGATTTTCCAAGAAGATGTTAAATTATTTTTAGTACAATGCTTTTAAGATGGATAAAACAAAATCAAAATTAATCTTTATAATGCAATATATATTCAATCATATTAATTGATATAACTT
Organism: Picea sitchensis; assembly: GCA_010110895.2. Taxonomy (NCBI): domain Eukaryota; kingdom Viridiplantae; phylum Streptophyta; class Pinopsida; order Pinales; family Pinaceae; genus Picea; species Picea sitchensis. The sequence goes on along the minus strand of SNQJ01S0016820.1, from coordinate 174,747 downwards.
TAAAGTTTTGATTCAATTCATTTTACTCACAATTCAATCTGCTTTATAAAATTAAAAAATATATAAATAAATTATTTGAGAAAATAACTTTAAAAAAGTTACTTTATTATATTTTACTTAAAAATATTTAAATCCAACTAACAAAAAAACATAATTTTAATGAATTAAAATGTTCAATTTGGTGCAATTACAGTTTTCTTAACAAATGTTGTATGGTAGCGTAGTCCCTTTCAGGTTGAATTTGGGAATAAATGCACAGGGATGGGGAAAAAGTAGCGGAAGTAGATGGGAACTGCAGTGACAAGAAGCATGAAGCACATGTGGTATCCATGCAGGAAATGACACGTGGCCTCTAGATCCCCATTTAGTTTTTGAAACTATATAATCTATCTTGCTATGTTCAAAATATCCATTTCCCACCTTGCATGTTTTATCTCTTCAATGTATTTATGAAATTTATTCATAATGATTTTAGTATACTTCCAACTAGTTAGAGTTAAGTACAATTTTCATAGATCATGTGGCTTGTGTGTCTCTATATGTGTCACTACAAATAAAGTTATATGCATAGAAAGAGAAAAATATATGCATGAGAAATAGGTAAAACATAGAAGATACATATAAAGTTACATTCAAATTAAATAAATACAATTTCTTGACATTCAACATAGTTGTAGATGAAAATTTCTCAGCACATAAATATAAAAGGAGATAAAAGTAGTTTTATTTGAAATATATCAAAAAATAATATTATCTGTTAGATATTCCTGGAAATTTAAATGTGTTTGTCATATAGACTGGGATTGGGGCTCTCACGGACCATAAGATAAATATGTACAAGAAATCGGACTATGGAAAGAAGAAGTGGGTGACAATAGAGAGAAATACCTGAAAATAAGAAATTGGAAGGTATCAATCTTTGGCTAGACATTTCTATTTAAAAAGGTGGAATAACTAGATTGATAAACAAAGAAGGATGTGATTGGTATAGACTTACAGTGATGGTACATATTACCCCTTTTTTTGTTTGCTTGTTGATGCCTTTTTATTACTGTCATCGACGACTACTAGAATCGTGCCAACTGCATGTTGTCTTTCATCGGTGACCTGCTCCATTGCCCTTTGGACTCATTCTTCATTGTACCTTCTCAAGGGGTCCACGTTAATCTCATTCTGGATTTTATGTTGAAAATTTCATTTTCTAATTCCTTTAGATCGATAAAAATATTACGCAGAGCCTGATCAATTTATTCATTTTGTATCGAATAATCGACTAGCCAATTGTCCACGTCATCTTCACCATATTCAAGGATGTTGTAAAACTTTTCTAAAGACAACTCCTTAAAAATGTCAACTTTTTGATCGAAGTATTTCTTAGTTAAGTGCAAGAAGTTGGCGATTAAGTTGGGGTGTTGGACCTCGTTGGTCCTTCTGGCTAAGTCCATTTTGGTCATCTTTCTGAATAATTTTTCTTTCTTTGATATGGCTTGTTCACATGATTGGACAATGAGATGTAGGTTCTTCACTTTCTCTTTTCAGCATGTATTTAATTGAGTCATCCAGTTTTGGGAGGGTAGATATTCTTGTCTTCTTCTCATTTTCGTCATGTTGTTGACATGGGTGCCAAAATGGATGACCATGTCTAAATATAAAAGTTCTTCATTTTTTAAATCCACCTGCAAATGTTCGTGCAAAACATGTTCCCACTTTCCAAGGGAAGACATACTTTGTATGTTTCCCAGGCCTCAGTAATCAACTCCATTATTTTCTTGATATTCTTCTCCACATATCCTCTACACGATGCGATGAGGTTTGAGGATCCTTTAAACTTGGATACATGGGTGGAAGACATGGCTATTGCTAAAGGACTTGAAATCAATGGCATAGGAATAAAATATTTCTCCAATTCCTTGAATCAGTCCTTCAGTATGGCATTCTCAGATGAACACATGTTCCCAAGGTTAATCTCTAAACGAGATTTCCATTTCTTATTTTTTACACCTCTCTTTTCAATAATTAAATTTTTAGACTCGCTGTAAAAAGCAACGGTCTGGAATACAAAGGATTCATATTCATAAAAAAAATTGGTCTCAGCTATTTCCATTGGGTGACTATGCTGGATCGCGTCTTCGAGCTGATCAAGGTTGCAGAATATGCTATCCAGATCAGTCTCAAGTTTCATGTTCTCACTCTTAATTTCAAGCTCTTTTGCCTGCCCTACAATTTTTTTTCTCTTCTTATTCATGGGAAGCTTGTGAGAACTATCAATTTTAGCGCGATGAAGGTTGTTATGTCCTCCTCCATTTGAAGAATTTTGAGTTTCTTTGTTACTAGGGTGGACTTTTGGAGCGATGATCGAGGATGTCGTACTTTTGGGAGTGGTATCCGAGGTTTGAACACTCTTCTCACTGGGGCCTTTTCCCTGGTGCTTGTAAAATTTAGTGGTGCTTTGCAATGTTTCTAGTTCATCGGTGTTAGAAGCAAGAGTGTTATCATCAGTGTCTCTATTTTCGTTCAGGTGTCTCTAGAAAAAATAATTGTTGAGGCCAACTACAAGTAATTGTTGTAAACAAATTCCATTAGGGTTTAAACCTATTAGCCTTTAAACATATCTTAGGTTCAATTTGTTGAAATGGGCTGGAAATTCATCAATTTTGTTGACGTTCCTCAACGAAAAGTCCCCAACTTTCCAAGGTAGAGGAATGAACTGTTTTTTTCTATTTTCATGGGATAGATGCAACCAATAGTTTTATTGCCTTGTTATTTCTGTAACAAACATTTTGTTCGTAATGTAACATGGAAGGAAAGTAGGTTTTTCCTTGGGGCCAAAAATCCTTATCACACTACAATTCTCCATTTTTTCAAGTGCCCCCTTCCTGTCAAAAAACTTGGTTGCCTGGTCAGATATGAGGGGAGTATCATTTCCTAATAATAAAACTTTTAAAATAGAGACAAATTCATTAAAATCCTCATAAAAACTGTGGGAGGCCTCGTGCCTCCACAAGGCATGGTACCAAAAGCTTACTAGGCCAAATTCCCAGTTTACCTTCTTGGATAGAGACAATTTTTTAAACATACAACAATGCGCTATCGCAAAAACCAAGTAGGATGACATATAAATTTTCTTATCTTTTTTGAAGCTTGAAAAATGGGAACAAATTTCAAGGGAAATTATCTTCCCCCAATAAAAAATGGCTTGTTCCTTGATTGTGAAATTCAAAATATAAAGAACCATGTGGGAAATAGTTGTTGTGGATTCTTGTCTCATTATTCTTGTAAACACCCAGGAAATTTCCCGAAATGGATTTCTAAATGAACTAACCTGCAAGCTTGTAATATATTCAGGAACTACCATCGGGTCTTCCAGGAAATTGGGAAAGAGTCCAACACGTATCATTCTTTCTTAGAAACTGCTTGGAGTCTTCTCCTCTGAACGTCAATGTTTGCTCCGACAATATTAACATCTGGTAGAAGAACTGAGGTGATAAAGAAACATGAGTGGTCCTGTAGTGGAATAATTCTTTGTCCTGAAATATATTTATCGGTGCACCAAGAGACCAACTCCTTATAGTCAAAATATTCAGGGACACAGCCTGCATGAGCAATTCCAAAGGTCCAAATTATTTTGTCCTGGGCGAAAGGGGATGAGTAGTAAGAATATGCCCTAGAACACTAGAAGTTCTAGTCCTCGCACCTGAAGATGTTCATTGTATATCCACATAACTTTTGTCAAGATGGTGCCATAAGTTTATGAGAACTCCCGTTTTCTCCAGATGATGCTTGAAATGAACAGTTGGAGGGGATAATATAACCCTCCGCAAATGTTGGTTCAATGTGTGTGAATGGGAAATCTCCTGGAGCCTTTCGCTCATTAATGAAAATCTATATGGGTGTGACATGATGATTTGTTAGCAGTAAAGCTTACTTTTTTCATACTTAGAAGTGCGGAGGTGGCAGGTACAAGGAAGAGCAATTAAGGATTGAAGGTTTCGTGAATGCGCCAACCCGACGATGCACAAAGGACATTCCATGATGTTTGAAATTAACACTCGGAAGGGATAATATAACCCTCTGCAAATCTTCGATCCTTTCGCTCATCAATGACAATTTATACGGTTCCTACGTGATGAGCTGTTAGCATTAAATCTTACTAGTTTCATGTTTATAAATAAGACCATATATATATATATATATAATCTTTTTATAATTTTTTCTTTATTATAAATAAGACTCTTTTATATATCTATAAGTATGAAAAATTATTGTACGGGCTTGAAAGTAGGGTTTCAAGGGATACCGAGGAGAGGTGAGAGCCCGACGGTCAAATTATATGTCTTTATAATATTAATTTACACACACACACACACACACACACACACACACACACACACACCATGTCTCTCTCTCTCTAAGTGTGAAAGGTGGCGAGAGGCGGGGAAAGAGTATAAACAAGTGTGAAGGTGACGGGGACGGGGAAGAGAAAGTAAGGAATGGCTAAGTATGAAAAGAGGTTGGACGAGCTTCAAAATAGGGTTACAGGGGATACTCAAGAGAGGTGAGTGTCTGAAGGTCAAATTGTAAGTCTTAGAAATTTTGACTGCAAAATGCATAAAACAGAAGAGGGCATGATAGGGTAGTCCAACAGTCGGTTTGTATATTTGCGGAATTATGGGAAAGTGGATAAGTATGGAATAGAGAAACAGTTGGTCAGACTCATTTTCAGAATTAAGGATTGGAGGTTTCATCAATGGTCCAACCTGACAACGCGCGAATGACATTCCATGATGTTTGAAATTAACACTCGGAAGAGATAATATAACCCTCCACAAATATTGGTTTAATATGTATTAATGAGAGATCTCCTCAAATCTTGGTTTAGCATTAAAGATTATTAATTGCATACTTAGAAATAAGACCTTATATATATATATATATATATAAGTATAAAAAGCGGTAGGAAGGGATTGAAAGTAGGGTTGAAAGGGATATAGAGGAGAGGTGAGCACCCGACAATCAAATCATATGTCTTTATAATATATATATATATATATATATATATGTTTTTATAAACATTTTTTTATTATAAACAAGTGCGAAGGTGACAGGGATGGGGACGAGCAAGTAAGGAATGACCAAGTATGAAAAGAGGTCAAACGGGTTTCAAAATAGGGTTACAGGGGATTCACAGGAGAGGTTAGGGCCCTATGGTCAAATTGTATGTCTCGAAAATTTTGAATGCAAAAGGCGTAAAATGGAAGAGGGCATGATGGGGCAGTCCAGTGGCTAGTTTGTATATTTGCAGAATTTCGAGTGTTGTTTGTAGGTCGTAGAACAATGGAAGGGAAATCTTGAGCCCGCTTGTCTAGTAAACCACAATAAAAAAAGTGGCTAAGTATGGAATAGGGAAACAGTCAGTCGGACTCATTTTTGCTAATATATTGAAATTTGTAATAGATATCCCATTACCTGGAAAGATCTTTTATGCATGTATATCGCGAAATTCTGGGTGTTGTTTATAGGTCGTGGAGCAATGCAAGGGAAATATTGAGCCCACCTGTCCAGGAACCCACAAGAGAAAAAGTAGGTAAGTATGGAATAGTGAAACGGTCAGTGCGGTTTGTTTTTTTCTAATATATTCATATTTGAAATATATATCCCATTACCTGGAAGGATATTTTCTACATATTTATGGACAAGTTGTGTAGGGATAGTTAGTATGATTGTCTCCTCAAGGCATGGTTAGATCTTATAATTCAACCTCAGTTATTGCATACTTGGAAAGAAGTGTGAAGGTGGTGGGCACAAAAAACAATGATTAGGAATTGTATATTTCGTGAACTTGCCAACTCAACGATATGTGAAAGAGATTCGAAGAAATGGCCAATTATGGAAAGAGAACATACGAGATTCAAAATGAGGTGACAATAGTTCCCTAGGAGACGTGAGGACCCAACGATCAAATTGTAGGTCTCAGAATGTTTGAGTGCAAACTATGTAACACAGAAGAGGGTATGATGTGAGAGTCTGGTAGTAAATTTATATATCGCAGAAGTCAGGCTGTCTTTTGCAGGTCATGGAACAATGGAAGTGTAATCTAGAGGCTGCATGCCTGAGAATCCGTGATCGAAAAAGTGTCTAGGTATGGAATGTGGAAGCAGTCGGTCAGAGTCGCGATATAAAAGAAAGAGTGAAAATGTGAACCTGTGATTCCGCCAACTCGTGCAGTTAGATATTTTTTTGGAAAACAACTAAGTAAACAGAAAGATAAAGTAGAGGAGAAAATGAAACAAGAATTTGATTAAGTATAGAAAGGGGAAAGAAGGGCTAATATATTCAAATCTGTAATACATATCCCATTTCTTGGAAAGATCTTTTCTGCATGTTTTTGGAGAAGTTGTATACTTATTGCATATACTTGGGAAAAAAGTGTGAAGGTGGTGGGCACAGGAAACAATGACTAGGAATTGTAAATTTCCTGAACTTGCCAACTCGAGTATCCACGAAAGAGATTCCAAGAAATGGCCAAGTGTTGAAAGTGGTCGGACGGGCTTCAAAATAGGGTGACAAGGGTTTTCGAGGAGACGTGAGGCCCCGATAGTCAAATTGTATGTATCGAAACTTTTGAGTGCAAAATGTGTAACATGGAATAGGGGATGATGTGGGAGTCCAGAAGTCAATTTGTATATTGTGGAAGCTAGGTTGTTGTTTGCAGGTCAATGAACAATGGAAGTGCATCTCACCTATCCGAGAACCTACAAGAGAAGAAGTTGGTAAGTATGGAATAGGAAAATGATCGATGGGACTCCTTTTCGCTAATATATTGATATTTGTAATATATATCCCATTACCTAATAGGATATTTTATGCATGTTTTGCTGGAAAACTGAGAGGTGGGTGGGGGTGAATCAGTTGTTACCGATCTTAAAAAATTATAATTATTTTAAACTCTTTACAAATCACTCAATGAAAATCACGATAATGAAGGGCAATAAGCAATAACACATTCAACATCAGTCACACATATGAGATACACAGAGACATATTTTCTTGAGGAAACCCATACAAGGTAAAAACCTCTTCCTCTTTATATGATAAGTAATATTTATATTCTTTACATTATCATACACATGATGACCAACTCATGATGAGGCTGCAACCTTTATTTTGCAAGCTGCTACTTGATGAGAGCACCCACTCTCTGGATTATCTAGCACCAACTAGAAGGAAGCACCAACTACTTGGTTTCTCTAGCACCAACTAGAAGGAAGCATCAACTCCCTGTGTGTTCCAGCATCAACTGGATGGAAGCACCAACTTCCAATCATACAAGCACCCACCTGTAAAAACAGAGAACAATAGTCCTCATTCTACTGGAATATTCCTTGTGACTCTTCAATTCCTCTGGAAATCACACAGAAGTCTCTTCGAGTCCTCTCGCATAAACCATCAGTGGTTTCTAGCAGTTACACTGTGAACCTCCAAAGAGTGCTTCAGCAACTGAATCACCACTGAACGATTAACTGTGAAGAGAAACAATAGCCCTTTGATCATATTCCTGAATAACCTGCACCATTGGATTGGATCCATGGGATCTTTCATTTATTTCGCATTTCTGCATTTTGGAAATTTGGCATTCCTGTGGTAAAGTTTCTTGATGCTCCATGTCGCGGTCCCCGAAACTCTGAAAATGAGCTTAGCTGGACGTACTCTTCTCTACATCTCTTCGACGATGTGACCACCGGTTGTGACCATAGCCTTATTCAAAAACTTCATTTCACAATTTCGCATTTTGGCACTTCGACATTTTGACACTCCTGTGGTGAAGTGTTTAGACATTTCAACTCCCGGTATATGAAACTTTGGTATGGAGTCTTTGACATTTCATGACTCTTGTGATGAAGGGTCCTTGACATTTACATCTCCCGATATCTGAAATTGTCCTCCTTCTGGGATTTTATCATTTCTCATTTCGCGATTCTGGGACTCATGATGATGAAGAGTCTTGACTCTTCCAACTCTCGGTATCCGAAACTATCCTCCTTCTTCTGGGATTTTAACATTTTTCATTTCATGATTCTGGGACTCCTGATGATGAAGAGTGTTGACTCTTCCAACTCCCAGTATCCGAAACTATCCTCCTTCTTCCAAGATTTCATCATTTCACGTTTCGCGATTCCGGGACTCCTGATGATGAAGAGTCTTGACTCTTCCAACTCTCGGTATCAAAAACTGTCCTCCTTCTTTCAGGATTTCATCATTTCACATTTCACAATTTTGGGACTCCTGATGATGAAGAGTCTTGACTCTTCCCGCTCTCAGCATTCGAAACTCCAAAATGGAGTTATTTCCCGATCTGCGAAACTCTTCGTTTATGTGCCTATTTCGGGATTTTGGGATTCTGGATTTCAGAACTCCATGACTCCTGTGTTGAAGAGTCTCAGCTCTTGACTTCTCAATCTCCCGGTATCCAAAACTTTGAAATGGAGTTATTTCCCGATCTGCGAAACTCTTTGTTTATGTGCCTATTTCAGGATTTCGCGATTCCAGATTTTGCAACTTCGGGACTCTTGTGTTGAAGAGTCTCATCTCTTGACTTCTCAATCTCCCGGTATCCGAAACTCCAAAATGGAGTTATTTCTAGATCTTTCCATGCAGTTATCCCTGCACTACTGATCTTCCTTGCCTGCCTATTTTCCATCAAATAAACGAGCACACTCTTACACTCTTCGTGCATTTGTGCACTATCTCTTCTGAGCTTACGTTGTCCCTTATAAGCTTAGGTTGTCCCTATTTTTCCTTCGCTGCATACTCTGATATTTCCATCAATGACAAGCACACCTTCCTGTAAACATGCCAACAATATCCCCCTTTGGCATTGATAGCAACCCTGAATGGCTGTGCTAATCTTTTTGGACCTCCACCTATAGCATCCGATCCAGACCATTCCTTTTCTCCACCTTTGACATCAATGTCAAAGAAAAAAATGCTCCCCCTGAACTATTACATTATTTTTAGGAGGTATCATAAATTCAACCAATACAAACTCCCCCTAACAGGATGGGCTATTTTAGATGTGAGCTGGGATGGCACCCAACTTCTGTCGGAAATATTCAAATGGTGTCTTGGCTAGGGGTTTAGTAAAGATGTCTGCAATTTGTTTTGTGGTTGGATTGTAATGGACCTGAATAATCTGATTGGTGACCTACTCTCTCAGAAAATGGTATTTTATGGGAATATTCTTGGTCTTGGAGTGGAATACAGGATTTTTTAGACACACTGATGGCACTAGTGTTATCACAATGAATTAGGATCGGTGCAACGTATTTTATCTCCAAGTATGCAAGTGTCTAAATCATCTATAATGCCTGAGTGCAGCAGGTAGCAGTAGCAATGTACTCTGCCTCTGTAGTTGATAAAGAAATGGAACCCTGCTTTTTACTAAACCATGCTACTAATGAGTCACCCAGGAAGAATGCTCCTCCACTGGTGATTTTTCTCTCATCAACACAGTTTGTCCAATCTGCATCTGAATAAGCAGTTAACTGAAAATTATGATTTCTGGGATACCACAGACCATAAGTCATTGTTTCTTTCAAATACCTGAATATCCTTTTGACAACTTGAAAATGACTTTGTTTAGGTGTAGACTGATATCTTCCTACCATTCCTACAACATGAATTATGTTTGGGCAAGATGTTGTGATGTACAACAGACTGTCTATCATTGATCTATATGAGATTTGATCAACATCAGGTGAGTCATCATCCTTGCTTAATTTACATACAATAACCATAGGTGTACCCACAGGTTTAGA
>SNQJ01S0016820.1:148448-160745 GCA_010110895.2 Picea sitchensis | reverse complement strand
CTTGTTCCTCCCTGCCACCCTGGTTTCTCTGGCTGCAACCATATGGAAGCTAAAACTCCCTGTGTTCAAGCACCCACTTGAACCTATGAGGACAACAGTCCTCCCTAGCACCTCCCTTCCACCCTAACATGTAAATTTTGCTAATGAAACTTATCACAGTGATACAATATTGATCATTGGCTTACCAGACTTATCATTGTTCTGCTACACTATGCTGCTCTGTCTACATCAGTGTCTTCTGCACACTCCTCTACGCTTTATGTTTTTCTCACATTATGCACTATCTACCATCTCAATTTCATTCACCATTCCTCTGCTCTCTATTTTAGATATTGTACACTTCTTCTTCTACTCTCCTGAATCCCCCACAACAACATCCCTCATCTCTTCTTTCTTCAGCCTTCTTATAGTCTCTATGCACCTTGTGCATGTTCTGTACGCAATGATTCTACATGCTCTTCATGTCGAGTGTTCTACCTGTTCATCATTGCAACTCTTCAGCTTCTCTGGATGTTGAGCCCATGTGTCCATCATCACTTAGTGTTATGCTGCTATTCCTTAACCTCTTCAACAACTGAGACTCTTTGTCTTCTCTGTCATAGTCGAACTCATCCTTTCTGTTGCAGTTACAGACTTCAACGCTCAACCATCTGTCAATTGCCTCCATGAAAAGTCTTCATTCTATTGGAAGATTCCTTGTGACTCTTCAGTTCCTCTGGAAATCACACGGAAGTCTCTTCGAGTCCTCTGGCAGAAACCATCAGTGGTTTCTAGCAGTTACACTATGAACCTCCAAAGAGTGCTTCAACAACTGAATCGCCACAGAATGATTAACTTTGAAGAGCAACAATATCCCTTCGATCATATTCTTGAATACCCTGCACTGTTGGATTGGATCTGTGGGATCTTGCATTTATTTCACATTTCTGCATTTCAAAAATTTGGCATTCCTGTGGTAAAGTTTCTTGACGCCCCATGTCACGGTCCCTGAAACTCTGAAAAAGGATCTTAGTTGGACGTACTCTTCTCTACATCTCTTTGACAATGTGACCACTGGCTGTGACTACAGCCTTATTCAAAAACTGCATTTTGCAATTTCATGTTTCGACACTTCGACATTTCAGCACTCCTGTGGCGAAGTGTTTAGACATTTCAACTCCCGGTATCCGAACCTCTGGTATGGAGTCTTTGACATTTCGCGACTTTGGGTTTCGTGACTTCATGACTCATGTGATGAAGAGTCCTTGACATTTCCATCTCCTGATATCCAAAATTGTCTTCCTTTTTTTGGGATTTTGGCGTTTCGCATTTCGCGATTCCGGGACTCCTGACGATGAAGAATCTTAACTCTTACAACTCTCATTATCCGAAACTGTCCTCCTTCTTCTAGGATTTTAGAATTTCACATTTCATGATTCCGGGACTCCTGATGATGAAGAGTCTTGACTCTTTGAACTCCCGGTATCCGAAACTGTCCTCCTTCTTCTAGGATTTCGACATTTCACATTTCGCGATTCTGGGACTCTTGATGATGAAGAGTCTTGACTCTTCCAACTCCCGGTATCCAAAACTGTCCTCCTTCATCTAGGATTTTGGAATTTCGCATTTCGCGATTCCGGGATTCCTGATGATGAAGAGTCTTGACTCTTCCCACTTTCAGTATCCGAAACTTGGAAATGGAGTTATTTCCCAATCTGCGAAACTCTTCGTTTATGTGCCTATTTCAGGATTTCAAGATTCCAAATTTCACAACTCCGGGACTCTTGTGTTGAAAAGTCTCATCTCTTGACTTCTCAATATCCCGGTATCTGAAACTCCGAAATGAAGTTATTTCCCAATCTGCGAAACTCTTCGTTTATGTGCCTATTTCTAGATTTAGGGATTCCAGATTTTGCAACTCTGGGACTCTTGTGTTGAAGAGTCTCAGCTCTTGAATTCTCAATCTCCTAGTATCTGAAACTCTAAAATGGAGTTATTTACCGATCTTTCCAGGAAATTATCCATGCGCTGCTGATCTTCCTTGCCTGCCTGTTTTCCATCAAATAAACAAGCACACTCTTGCACTCTTCATGCACTTCTGCACTATCTCTTCTGAGCTTACGTTGTCCCTATTTTTCCTTCGCTGCATACTCTGATCTTTCCATCAATGACAAGCGCATATTCCTGTAAATATGCCAACATTTTTCTGGATGAGTTGTGTAGGGAAAGTTATTATGACTATCTCCTAGAGGCATGGTGAGTTGTTAGCATTAAAACTGAGTTATTTCATTCTTGGAAAGAAGTGCGAAGGTGGCGGGAATAGGAAACAATGATTAGGAATTGGATATGTCATGAACCTGCCAACCTGACGATCTGCGAAGGAGATTCCAAGAAATGGCCAAGTATGGAAAGTTGATTCACTGGCTTCAAAATGGGGTGACAATAGTTCCCTAGGAGATGCGAGGACCCGAAGGTCAAATTGCAGGGAGTGAAAACTATGTAACATGGAAGAGGGATGATGTGGGAGTCCGACAATAAATTTTTATGTCGCAGAAGTCTGGGTGTTGTTTGCAGGTCACATAACAATGGAAGTGCAATCTGAAGCCCGCCTTCCTGGGAATCCACGATCAAAAAAGTGTCTAGGTATGGAATGGGGAAGTGGTCGGTCGGAGTCGCGATATAAAATAATGAGTGAAAATGTGAACCTGTGAGTCCACCAACCCGTGCAGTTAGAATTTTTTGGAAAAACAACTAATTAACCAGAAAGAGAAAGTAGAGGGGAAAAACTAGAGGGGTAAAAGAAGGGATAATATATTCAAATCTATAATAGATATCCCATTTCCTGGCAAGATGTTTTCTGCATATTTTTGGAGAAGTTGTATACTTATTGCATATACTTGGGAAGAAGTTTGAAGGTGGTGGGCACAGGAAAAAACGACTAGAAATTGAAAATTTTCTGAACACGCCAACTCGATGATCCACGAAAGAGAGTCCAAGAAATGGAAAAGTGTGGAAAGTGGTCGGATAAGATTCAAAATAAGATGATAAGGGTTCTCGAGGAGACGTGAGGCCCCAACGATCAAATTATATGTATCAGAAATTTTGAGTGCAAAATATGTAACACAGAAGAGGAGATGATGTGGGATTCCGGAAGTGAATTTGTATATCGCAGAAGTCGGAGTGATGTTTGCAGGTCATAGAAAAATGGAAGTGAAATTTAGAGACTGTCTGCGTAGAAACTCACGATCGAAAAAGTGGCTAGGTATGGAAAGGGGAAGCGTTCAATCGGAATGGTGATATAAAAGCATGAATAAAAATGTGAACCCATGAATACGCCAATCTGCACAACAAGACATTTTCATAAAAATGACTAAGTAACCAGAAAGAGAAAGTACAAGGGAAAAAGAAAGGGGAATTTTGTTAAGTATAGAAGAGGGAAAAGAAGGGGATAAAAGAGTGGGAAAATAGAAAAGCAGAGGGAAATTTTCATAAGCAGGAATTGCTCTCAAACAAGCCCCATTGTTGCAAAACCATCATTTTCTAGTCCAATATTTTATCCACTTACTCATTTTCTATTGTGCTTGTACCAGTAAAAACGGTGTGAGCAAATGTTTTGTTGAAGATTTGTTTTTATTGCAACTTGTGGGAGTAATTGTGTTCTTGATACATTCTTCCATGAATTTGACATATTATCTTAAGCATTAAACTTCTTGCATGATGGTTTGTTAGCCTTAAAGCTTAATAATTGCATACCTAGAAATAACAATGAGATTTTGAATTTTAATATTGTGGTTTATTTCATAGTCCCATTTCACTTCAAGCACCATAGATCAATTTTATTTATTTTTATTTGCGAAGAAGAAATTTTGTAATTTTATTAATAAAGTAAAAAGTGCTCAAATAGAGGCCAGGGGATGGATAACTAATAAAATGTTTCCTTTTGTTGTAAAGGAATAAAGGAAATGAAAGGGAAATAATAAATCGTTTTCTCAGCAAGGTTGAGATGAAAACGAAATTTCTAGGGCGGGGCCCCAACTGCTACATCATGAATTAATGTTGCTTTGTTCTATCTGCATTACAAATAGAATTGAATGTTGGTTTGAAACTATCTGAAATTCATTTTTTCTTCCATAGAAGCTCGATGGGATCAACACAATGGATTGTCATATAATTGTTCAATGCTCCATATTAGATCAAATTACTTGAGCCAATACAATATTCAATAATTACAAGACTATTGAACCATGCTAACGAGAAGAAGTGTTAAATCCAACAAAGAAGAAACAACCAAGATTCTAAGGAATTTTTTTTGATAGTAAATCCACAAAAAAAAAGTATTGGGCAGTGTATATCTATCCATAGAAATTGGATTGAGTTCTTTGCACCGAAGCATTGAACATATTTGTCATAAATACAGGTACAGGATCTACAAAAAAAAAAAAAAACATGCATACAATTTTGTGTTGTTCCTCTACTGGGACAACATGCAGGAGTCATCGAGATGCTCTTCAACATGCATACAAAAATCATTACCATTTTTTCTTTTAGAAATTTCTTGCAGTATTATCCTCGGAAGGTCAATGTTCACTGCTGCAATCTCAATATCTAGTGGAAGACCCGATGCAACAAAGAAATAGGAGAGTGGTTTCGTAGTGGAGTAATTCTTTGGCTTGAAGCAGGTTAAAAAAAATCCTACTCCTAAATCTAGCCACCTGGAGACATTGCAAGGCACCACTGAATTGTACAAATAACAGGGAAAAGGCCTCGACATGAAGAGTTTCCAATCTATGGTTTCTAGTGGCAAGAGAATGACATCCTGCAACATTGCTCCAATGACCCACCCCATAAAGAAAGCAACCCAATTTTTTTCAAATGTAGGAGGACATAAGAACCCATCCTCATGGTAAAATTGATATTTATCACAAGGTTCCCATGAGGAAGAAGATGGAAAATGTTGTATGGAAATCGAAAGAGCCCAGAAGTGAAAGTGAGGACACACCAAGAGACCGCCTCCTCATACTCGAAGACTTCAGGGAAACAACCTGCACGAGCAATTCGATAGGTCAAATTAATTCGTTCTGGGTGGGAGGGGACCAAGAGAACCCATCCTTATAGGAAAAGACTTTAGGGACACAGGCTGCATATGCAATTTTAAAGGTCCAAATTGGTCCATTCCGGGAAGAAGGAGATGAGTAGTAGGAATATGCCTTGCACCAGTGGGAGTTCTAGTCCTCATCCCCTAATATGTTAATTGTATATCCAGAGAACAAGAGAGTGGTACCGCAATTGACTAATTATTTGTATTGAAATATATCTTTGGGAGCATCAAGAGACCATTTTCTTACAGTGAAAGACTTCTTCCCAGAACAGACTAATTTGGGCCTCTGTAATTCCTACTCTCGAGCTGCAAAGCGGCTATTGCGTTGAGCGTCAGTTTATTTTATTAAACCCCTTCCTTTGGTCTTGTATGAGCCGCCATCTCCAAGTCGGGAAGTGCCCCCCATTATGGTTGATTTCAATTTGGGTGTAGGAGTGGGAACAACATCTGCATTTCCATATCATCGTCCATCAGATCATCTTCTTCCTACTCAAAATTGAATGCATCAACCTCTACACCAGCCATCAACGCAGGCGGGTGGGTTGTTTGAGCAGGAGGAGTTGCCTTGGAGTTCTTTGGCTTGAAATATATATCTCGGTGTACCACGGGACCATCTCCTTTTTTTCTCCTGGGTGGAGGGAGATGAGTAGTAAGAATATGTCGTGGAGCACTAAAACTTCTGGTCATCATGCCTGAAGGTGTTTACTATATCTGGACATAATAGTTTTCAAATTACTACCATAAGTTAATGAGAATGTCCGTTTTCTCCAAATGATGTTTGAAATGAACATTCAGAAGGGATAATATAACCCTCCGCAAATCTTGGTTTAATGCATATCAATGGGAGATCTCCTCGAGCCTTTCATTGATCAATGACAATTTCCATGGTTCATGCATAATGAGTTGTTACTATTAAAGCTGACTAATTGCATATTTAGAAAAAAGTGCAAAGGTGGCAATGATGACGAAGAGCGATTAAGGATTAGAGATTTCATGAAGCCTCCAACCGGACGATGCACGAAAGATATTGCATGATGCTTGAAATGAAGACTTGGAAAGGATAACACAACCCTCTACAAATATTGGTTTAATTCATATTAATGACAAATATGATCTAACCTTTCAAACATTAATGAAAATCTTAACGGTTCCTGCACAATGAGATATTAACATTAAATCTTAATAATTGCATATCTAGAAAGAAGTGTGAAGGTGGCAGGGACGACGAAGAGCGATTAACATTGCACATTTCATCGACCCACCAACCTGCGAAAGAGATTCCATGAAATGGCCAAGTATGGAAAGCGTTCGGTCATGCTTCAAAATAGGGTCAAAGGTTATACTCAGGAGATGTGAGGGGCTACTGTCAAATTGTATGTATCCGAACTTTTGAATGCAAAATGTGTAACATGGAACATGCCACAATGACGAATTTCGGTGGTTAATTTGTATATCACGAAATTTTGGGTGTTGTTTGTAGGTCGTGAAACAATGCAAGTGCAATGTTGAGCAAGTCTATCCAGGAACCAACGATGAAAATAGTGGCCAAGTATGCAATGGGTAAGAAGTTGGTCGGACTCTTGATATAAAAGAATGAGACACACTCGGAACAGGGCATATTGTCGGGATTGAAAATAGGGCCACAAGTTCTACTCAGGAGACGTGAGGGCCCGATGGTCAAATTGTATGTATCCAAACTTTTGATTGCAAAATGTGTAACATGGAACATGGGAGAATGACGGACTTCGATGATCAATTTGTATATTGTGGAACTTTAGGTGTTGTATATAAAAACATGAGACATTTGGAAAAATGGTAAGTAACCAAAAAGGGAAAGTAAATGATAAAAATAAAGGGGAATTTGGTTGTCAATTTGTAGATCAGGGAAGTCTGAGTGTTGTTTGCAGGCGACGAAACAATAAAAAACGCAATGTTGAGCCCGCCTACCTGGGAACCTGCGATCCAATAAGTTTGTTGAATATTGAATGGGGAAGAAGTCGGTTGGACTCGTGATATAAAAGTATCAGTAGAAATTTGAACATGTGAATCCGCTAATCCACGCACCTAGACATTTTCCAAAAAAATACTAACCAGAAAGGAAAAGTAGAGGGAAAAAAGAAAGGGGATGACAATTTTTGGAAGCGAGAATTGGTGTAAGAAAGCCCCATTGATGGTTTTAATAGTAAATATGAAGTGAATTAAACAGGTCAACAAGCTCTTGAATTAAGGAATAGATAAAGTGAGCCATGCTTATAGTTTCCAGGATGTGTTTGCATAAGAGAAGCATTGAAAAGCCAAAGGAAAATCAATTTTGGGATGTTTAAGTAAAATTATTGTACTGTCAACTTCACCGTAAGTATAACAACGAAGAATTTGTATTTTAAGATGAATTTTACTTTTAATTTTCTATGGTTGATATGATAGTTCCATTGGACTTCACATAGTGTATATCCTTTTATTTCAAAATATTCTTGAAGATGAATTTTGCTAGGTTCATCGATCATGTAAAAGTGCTAAAACAAGCCACATACTACATTTGCATAAGAGATATTATATTAAAAGGAAAATAACGTCCTTTATATTCTTTAATATCATAGAAAAACCACCAAGATCTTGAATGTATCATTAATTTTCCGGAACGAAGAATACAACCAAGAGCCAAGTAAACACAAAATGCATTGAAAGTCGAGGCACAAGGCAACACATGAACATAGAAGGCGCCAAGTGAGATCCCATAAGGATCCATAGAGAAGTACACATCAACCTATGAATCAAACAATTTGTTATAAAAAACACACACAGGTGGCATTGGTTTTCTCTTACATGTGGTATATGTTTCCATGAGAAAATAACCGGGCCCATGAGATATGAAAAAAAGTTTTCCAAACACAAGACAACACTAAACCAATGGACATTAGACATTGTATCCCATCAATAACAAAACCACCAAATGGGGAAAAAGAAACTTGTTGATTACTATTTTACCATGAAGCAAGATCACTATGGACATTTGCTTATGATAGTGCCATGTTCTATCACTACCAGTTTTAACAATGCCAAATTTCCAATATTATTGGAAATGCCTGATGGTTCCGCTCTAAGGGGAAATCCATTTCTATGGTTCAAAGGATGGGCCTGATTTATTCACAGTTGGGTACTTTGTATAGGGTTTTTCCTCATGCTTCCCATTTATGGACTGAACAATCTTATGCGCTTCCTGTTCAATTTTCCATGGCACTGCAAAATTCTATTCATATCCTAATTGGGTGGCATGGACAGATACACATGATATTTTTTCATTTCTTGCCAAAGCTTGATATGAAATTAATTTTTTTTTCTTGTCGATATGTAGTATTTCATTTTCCTCATTTAAGGTAAATTTTCTATGGACCCAAAAGTTGCGCAACATGTAGACATTGTTTGCCTTTTATGTATGTATACTTCATATGGAAATTCTGCTAACCCAGGAAGCACATCTTGTAACAGAGGTTGTCTAATTTTACAATCTACGATTGTGTTGCCCATGGTTCGTATGGCAGCATTAAGACAATGTCTATATATGTAAGGGCATTTTTTACTACATCGTAGACAATCAATTGTATCATCATTTATGAAAGCAGAGGCAGAAGCAGGAGAGTTGCATTTGGCACATACATGCTCGAAGGGGGTAGAGTACGCATTCGTTGCAACCAAATCACCCTCAACTTGGGCATGTGAGCATAAAAGTTAATATAATGAACAATATAATATACAACTCCACAACAAAAAAAAGAATTACAAAAAATTGTTGAATGCAATTTGTATGAGAAAAGTGAGGATGAAATTGTAGATGTATACGCACAACAATTGTCGAGCTAGTTAGTTTCTTGAGATCTTGTACTATGTCCATTCACAATTTTGTAACAAATGTTTCTTGGGTTGTGCGAAAGATCCTTTATTTAACATATCTTTTCCTTGTTATATTTTTTAAGAGCATAATTGAAAATTTCCCTTTATGCAATTGTTGTTCCATTGAGGAAAACAAATATGAATAGGTGTCGAACAATTGCAACTGCAACATGGAATAATGAAATAATTGTGTAACATAACTGATATACATGGACACGTGAAAGTAAAGGACAAAACTGGATATGGATAATGATACCATTTCCTTGTCGTTGTCTGAATCTTTATATTTTATATGGAGAATGTGTTGCGAGAAAAGTTTTCTCATGAGTGTGATAGCTGCACCAATGGTTTTGATAGGGTAAGTGGGTAAGTGTCGTTTCTTTGTGCAAGTTGGTTGATTGTTGTGTCCGGGATGAAATGGTATTCTGAACAAATCGCAGGAATTTTTCCACAATACTTGTTTCATTGAGCGATATAATCCAATCACAATCACCATGATCATATACTGTTTTGGACAATATATTAAAATTTGTAATGGATATCCCATTAACTAGCAATATATTTTCTTCATGTTTTTGGACAAGTTGTGTGGGAATAGTCAGTGTGACTGTCATCAGGGCTTCGTTGTATGTCATGTCAGCATGCACAATTCATCTAGTTTTGTTTTCCTTGTCCAAGTAGGTGCTATAAACGACCATCATGTCCCTAACGAACACTTGTCCAGTTCAATGAGTATTCAAGCCCTCTATTGATAGTATTTTGGGTGTTATGAGTTTATACATGGTGACATTTTTTGAACAGGAAAAGTAATGTGAATGGTAGTTTGCATTATTTTTTTGTTTTATTTTTTCCCGGCATAAATGTACAAGTAGACGCACAACTTGGATGAAGTATGGAGCCAAATTTTTGCAACCAAACCTCTTAGTTTGCAGAACTTGCACTATGTTCGGCATCTCACTTGTGCTCATTGATACTTCTTGTGAACTGCAAAGTATGTGTTTCATATGACATCAACATATTTATCATGGCATAGATGAATAAATAGCTTAGGATATCTGTTTGGTAAATATATGAGGAACATAATATATGAATATTTACCTTTGGCCTTGTCGGTTTGTTGATGTTTATGATGATTGACTGCTCATGTCCATGTCACTAGTCCAACTATTTCTGATGCAATCATGTGTAGATGAAAATCAGAAGGACTAAATAAGCATATGCATTTTATATTGTCCATAATTGTTCTGAATGTCACATACAGGGTCGAAGCAGATGGAATACGAAATAGGGTGTCAAGGGATACTTAGGAAACATGAGGACCCGAAGGTCAAATTGCATGCCTCAAATGGAATATGGAAAAATGTGTAACATTTAATAGGTCTTGATGGGGGGGTACGACGACCAATCTGTATATCGCCGAACCTCTGAAGCTAGAGGTGCAATCTTGAACCTGCCATCCCGGGAAATCACGATAGAATTTTTTTATAAGTATGGAATGAGGAAACTATCGGTCGGAGTCGTGATATAAACACATGAGTATAAATGTGAACCTATGATTCTGCCAACCCTTGCACGTAGACATTTTCAGAAAGAAGACTAAGCAAGGAAAGCAAAAAGAAAAAGTAGAGGAGAAAAACAAATGGTAATTCAGTTAAGTATAAAAGAGGGAAAAAATAGGGATAATAGAAAGTGGGAAAATAGAAATGGGGAGGGAAATGTTTGGAAGCAAGAAGTCTCAACAAAGGCCCATTGTTTCTAAATCATTTTTTTCTAGTCCAATATTATATGCACCCACCCGTTTTGTGTGTTTTATTTACTATCACAGTAGGTATACATTTTCGAAGATTGTACTTCAACCCCCTCTGTTGTGGCATATAAGAATTCATCTTCCTATCCAACTAATATGTTTATTTCAATGTAGAAATGCCAAAAATACAGTGGAAATGAAGGTAATTTAGTATGTAGAAAGACATGTAAAAAAAAAAAGAAATATAGTTCTATTTATTTAAATGTAGCAACAAAGAGAATACAATTCACATGACGATAACTTACTATGTAGAAAGATACGTAGTATGTACATACAGTAATTTAGGTGCAAAGCAATAGAACAAGTAGAAAAAATATACATACAATAAATGAAATACTAAACAATGGAATATGAAATAAGAGTATAAAAATGCACTATAACATCCCCAAAAATAAGCTATTTTTAAGTTTGAAAATTCTTAGGAAATTATTTCCGTTTTTGTTAAATTCGAAATTGGATTTTTTTTTTCCATTTATTGCAATTCTGAATTTTGAATTTAGTTAATTGTAATTAATGATTATGACTGTTGGGAAGAGATTTGATTTGACCCAACTAACTACTTGAATATGACACTAGTATGAAACAAAATATTTTATAATTATTGTTGAATGACAATTGGAACAAGCATGTTAAAATCAACAGACCATGACTCCATGAGTGGGGAACATGTTGGAACTACCTTGATTGTTACAAGTGGAAAATAAAGAATTTGTCCATTGGAAGCCCCTGAAAAATCAGGGATTTGGAAATCTGTGAAAATTCCCAAGAGGGAAAAATACCTAGGAAAAAATGACTTTGTATATATGGCATATGAGAGGAGACAGGACACTGCCTAGTATGATGGAAAAAATAATTTATCTCTTGCTATTATGAACACTATTTTTGAGTGTGAGGCAAGGAGAAGTTGCAGAAACTGAAGGAATCTTGATGAGGAGAAGTTTTGAGTTAGCCCTCATGGATTCATGGTCAAGCTAGGGGGAGAACGGGAAAACTGATTTGGTTGTTCTATTCTAAGGTTGGGAGGAACGTGGTTGCTCCATTTGTTATTTGGAAACTATTCAAATATATCATCCTACTCTATGCTTTGGATGAATGTTATATGGCTTAATAATTGATAGGATGCATATGTTTAATTCTGAATAGAAGTATTTCTATGGAAGAAAATCATATGGAATATTGTTGAACTTAAGGACTAACAGAATGCCTCAAAAAACTAGTTCTGAATGGATTATTTCTACTGGATTTTATTGTTCAGTGAGTACTATTGTCATTATATTACTGTTGTGATGAGATAAAAACTATAGGATGAACCCCCAACTAATTGTATTTTGTTGTGTAAACTATCTATGTGTGTAATATGAATGGAACCGAATTATGTAGATATATATGTGTGTTTATATTTCTGTAGGTAAATATATAGGGCCATAGTACTTAACTGAGATTTCCATTCATGTACATATTAAAACCCAAAATCAAGATGAAACTCTGCTTATGACATGAATTCACAATATATATATATATATAT